>WJSG01020093.1:0-10844 GCA_016618145.1 Sanghuangporus lonicericola
AATTTGACGAAGATCTGGGAAGACTCTCGCTTAACCACTCAGGAAGCCGCAACGGTTCCAGAGCGACGGAGCTCCGCTGGTGATATCAATACCCACTTGGAGGCAATTGTCTCCACGCGCGAGCTCAGGGAAACGTAAGTATTAAGGGTCGATGATGCACCCTGTGCTTGCTGGTGGCTAATCCTGGTTTGCAGCGCTTTCGATATGCATCCAACGGCGGCGTCGCGTGCCCTTCAAGTCAGTGCTGAGCAGAAGCACGGTGTCGCGGCGAAATAATATTGTTCTGCTTTGCTACCAGTGCTACTGTACAGGGCAACATATACAGAACCTCAACATTCGCCAGAGCCACTCAAGCTGCAAGCACCGTCGCCGCCCAATATTTCTCCAGCCTTCCCATGCCGTACAGACTAACTCTGAATGGAGAATGTGCCGTCGCAAGCGATAACCCCACCTCCGTCCCGCTGAAACAGGAACAGGAACGTCCGATCGACGCACCAGGACTTCGGAATCTGGATCGTGCAACGACTCGGCCGTTCGCTTTCATGTCTCGCAGCTCGCCGCTCGGGCAACTTGGACGTCGAGCATGTGCGTACCGAGCGAGGCTGTCGCACCTGTCCCTCGTCGATCCTGGCAGAACACGCTGCACCAACACGTCACTGCGAAGGATTAGCACGGGCACGGGCACGGGCAGCACAGTACAGAGTCACAGAGCCGACGGCGGCAGCTCGACAGGATCGCCGGGCCCATGCCTTCGGGTCGCGCGTGCAGCGCCCGTACTTACTCCGGGAGTGCCACGACGCTCGCACTCGGAGAAAATGCGAGGAATTGCCATGCGACGGCGACATGGAGTGCTCAGCCTGCCGAAACAACGGATGTCAGCCGCTTGCCCTCGAACTGCAACGCTCCGAGTCGAGTCTGCGGCCCATGCCCAGCTCGCTCTGCCAGATACGAGTACGACTACGAGTCCACGCAACGGGCCTCGCACGAAGACACCGTCATGCCACTGGCGATGCACGGCGAGGCGTAAAAATAACCTCGAGACGCGAGTCGCCGCTCGGGAACACCATACGTCCAAGCGAGCGAACCTCGTTGATATGAGCGGGGCTTACCGTGTCTGCATCTGCGTGGGAGTCCACGGCGTTACGTTCGTCGTTCGCACCGCAGAGATGCCGTACATGACGACCCTGGCCCCTGGATCCTGCGGCGCGACGTCGCTTTCACTTCCGGTACCTCCGAGCGGGACTTGCTTGTCGTCGCACGACGCACTCCGGCGTGCGTGTCGAGCTTGCGGACGTACCACTGCAGGATGCACGATGCACGAAGCCTGCGGGCTGCGACTCGGACGAGCTTGCCATCCCGGTGCTGGCAGGACGCAGTGCGCACGACGGCGGCGATATCGAGGGGCCCCGATGCTGGGAAGAGTCACGACGCTGGACACTGGACACACAAGGACGAAGCGATCAGTGCCACTGTGACGTTCCAGGGCCGGGTCTGTGGAACCGAGGCTTACCGAGTGGACAGTCGCACAGTCATATTCGCCTGCGCATGCTCGCGGCGGCGTTGTATTTCACATCACAGAGAAGACATGACGGCCAGGGTCCATGACGGCAGGCCACGACGAAGACGGAGACGGGTTACCTGGATGGGGAGTTCGTGCTCGTCAGACATCCTGCTACCGGCACGCAAGCACGAGAGGGAGCTCGTCTGCGGACAGAAACCTCGAAGACAGACATACCGTCGCAGGTCGCGCAAGCCCGATGGGCGACGCAGAAGCTCGAGACGAGCTCGCCGCGGCCCGCCATATATCTCGTCGCTCGACGCTCGACGCACGCCGGACCTACCGCAGAGCATATTACGTGCACGAGAGTCGAGACTCACCGGGACCTTGAAACCGAGCGTCGCCCGCTCGAATCGCACTCGGGCTCGCACTGCAGACGAGCGACTCGTGCAACATCGTGCGGCGGGGACTGACGCGGCGCACTCCTTACGAGCTGAAACACTTGCGATGTTCGGCCACTCGCCCGGGTCCCCGGCGGAGACAGCCCGTGGCCGAGCTCTCGTGGGACGACGAACGTCGCGAGGCGGACCAAGGGCCTGCTGGTTCCCGCCGCGTAGTTTCTGAAGATTGCATAAGTACTGGCGCGGCGTGACGAGTAGACGCTGCGTACCTTCTTGTTCACGCCCATCTCCTCTCCTTCTCTCCCGCTCTCTCTCGACTCCTCGACTCCTCAACTTACCTCGTCCCGACGACGCTCTCGAGGCCGCCAACGCCGTGCTCGACGTCGACGGGCTACACCCTCAGCCTCACTCTTCGACAAGCTCACACTGGCGGGCGGCGGTAAGTTGAAACAGTTCTATTGGCGCATCACCTATGCTAATGCGACTTGTGCCCCCGCAGACGACGCAGACGACGCACTCGCGTGCCGCGTACTCGGTGCGTCTCACCCGGACACTCGCCAGCGACTCACCATCGCCTCAGACGACGCGGTCTATCGTGTGCGGCACAGCGCGTCGCGCTTCCCGGTACGTCTCTCTGCTTGTTCAGCTGCATCGGTCGCTGATGATCGTGTGCGCAGCGGACGGCGTGCGAAGAGTCCAGGCGGCGAGTGACGCGTCGTGTGCGTAGTACGTATGGTAGTACTTTGTCGTCGCGTGAGACTTGAGTCGTGGGACGTCGGTTCCCGAGTGTAGCGATGCTGGGATGACGGGGTGTGTTGCGCGGGTGTAGACCTCGTGAAAGGGTTTGCATTGCGGTAAGCGGCGGTTCGCTGTCCTTGCAATGGTCGTGGTGCAGGTTGAGGTGCTGTGTCCGAGCGCACCGCGATGTGAGTTGAGTTGCAGAGTGTCGAGCAGGCCGTGGGGCAGTGGGCAAGATGCGCGCCGCGCTCTACAGCATCGGCGTTGCGGTTTGGATGACGGCCTCGGTCGCGAGCGGAACGAAGGCGAGGTTGGTCGAGAGAGGGCGGCGGCGAGAGAGGGCGGCGGCGAGTGGACGGTTACTGGAAGTCGTCTCGGACACGCAGCGCGAATGGCATCCTGCGCACAGCTGCAGTGACAGGACGCGTGGACACAGTCGAAGGGAGGGGCGGAAGTATTAGAAGAGTATTGTTAGCGACATGACATGTATGTATGTAGCGAAAGCCGTGTAATGACATACCTTGCGTATTATTGCGCGATATGCGCTCAACGTATAGGACGCGCAGGTGGCTTGAACGGGTTTGAGACGGGTTTGGGGGCGTGGTAGATCGACTTGTGATATGGACAGACACGAGAACACATGCACTAATACAACATTGCGACATGAACACGACGTACCTGTTGTGTGCAACACACTACTGCATGGGTCCCGTTCACTAGGCTCCCTCCAAGTGCGTTCACGGGCACGCGCACCCAAGATGCGTCCGCACTGGTTGAGCTCCTTGGACGCGTCTCCGGCCTTGCGCGGGTGTATGCAGTCGAGAGGGAGGTGAAGAGCGGCTGCGAGGGAGAAGCGAGCTGGAGCACAGAGGACGGGCAGCAGAGGCGGGACAGGCGAGCCAAGGGAGAGCGCAGAGAGAGAGCGAGGGCAGAGAAGAGGGGCACAGGGCGAGCGAAAGCCGTCTTGACGCGTCCTGAGCACGGTCGACGAGCGGGTCGGATTGCCATAAGAGGAAGGAGGAACGGGGCGCGATCGGACGTTTGGCGGGCTTTGGCACGACGACGCACGCCCTCGTCCGCGCACGGCTCCTCTCAATCTGAGCTCTTCGGTACATGGAACTGATGTGGCCAAGACCCCCTGTTCCTGTCTAAGTACTCGGTTCTGACCACCTCCCCCGCTGGTAGGATTCATTTGACCGACTCGTCTGACTCTCTGAGCTTCAGGGCCCCTCTCGTGAACACGCTGTTCACGTATATTGTGAGTATCGGACCTCTACGTAACAGCACTCATACCGAACTCACCATCATTCACAGGCCAGCATCTACACCCATGCCTCGCACCACGCCCCACCCCTCAATCCTCGCATTACTCGCAGAGGCACGCCGCGCTTCCCCAGTGCAGCTCGCGCGCAGCATGACGCATGCCGTATATCCGGCGATCAGTGTCCCCTCCCCTGAAAGCAGTCGCTCGCAATTCGTCGAAGTGCGCATGCTCGACGCCCTGTCGACGCTGTGCTCGATGCATCCTCTGTGCGAATCTGTCGCCGTCTCCCTCGAGGCCGAGGCCGAAGGCTTCTGTCTGCTCTTCGCCACCGCACAAGAGAGCGATTTGGAGGTGCGGAGTTTCATGGAAGATTGTTTCAATCATGTCCAGTCGCTCGCCGACAGTTACCAGGCTTATCGCTCTCGTGGCCCTGGTTTCGACATTAGCGAGGACCAGGTTTTCATGGCACGGAAGCGCGCCTTTGCGGTCTTGGTGCATAGGAGATGCTACAACAAGTTCCGCCAGGTCTTCAGGACAGGCGACTTCGAGACGTTTCGGCACACGCTGGCCCCGGGATGCCGCGACGGGACCCCGCCCGCTGGACCCGCGGGGCTTTACCGTCTCACTCATCAGTGCTTGCAAGCCATCGAGAATTTGAGGAAGTTCACCGAGCCGGCATCTGCGGATGAGGTAGCCGAAGAGGTGCTTTGGGAGATTCCTTCTAGGGGATTGGATCTATTGGCGGCTGTTCGATTCGTCATTCAAACAATACCTCAACAATGTCGTCGGTAAGTCAAACATGAGCGGTGAGCTGAGAATCAAGCATAAGTATTCATGAAGTTTTTGCAGACAGTGCTGCTACGCGGATCTTCATCGCCGCGAGTTCTCTCGCGAGCTGCATCGTAAGCCTCATGACCGTCGCAGGGACTCGCACGATCCAGCGAGTCATCGCAAATACTGGCCGTGGAAGCTTGCGGGCACGATGGATCGACTCTTCCATGGTTCCCAGCATCATCTACAGATTTGAAGACCTCACTGCGAGTGACACCCCGACGCCGGCTGGCGAACCGTCTAAACCAAACCAAGTGGCTTGCGCCCACAACCCCGGCTCCATCCAAACGCACCCCGAAACCATCCTCGTGCAACACATCGTGGACAGACACATCGTTGTCCGTCCTCACATCGCGCTGTCTCAGGCCGCCTGCCACGCATGCTGCGCCTACATCGCGTCGGTAAACGCAGCCCACCGCCGAGACTTTCGCATCCGACATTGCAGCGGCACCATCCCTGCGACATGCGTGCCGGCATGGTGGCGGTGTTGCGAAGCGACGGAGTAACCACACGCACGCGCATCTACGCGGCCGGCGGCGGTGCAGCGCAACAGCAGACTCGCCGCAGCAAGATTGCTTTCCTTACGGCCCCCTACACTCGGCATAACTGTCGATGGCGACCTACACTCACTCAAGTGGCGACCTGCACTCGGCATAACTGTCGAGGGTCCGCGGACTCAGACTCGTGCGTGGGGAGGCTGGAACTCAGTTATATTGTGGGCACAGTGGTCGTACATGTAAGTGTCTACTCTGTACGCTATGGAGACCTACTGAGAACCCGTCCCTCCTGCACACTGTCTCGACATCTCGCCACCCGCCGCCGCCTGCAAGTCCTTAGCTCGGAACGCGAGCGATATGGGTGAGCAGTTGCTACACAGTACCTACTCACACGTGTTCATCGTAGTGCCGTGTATACTGACGAAGCCGCTCGGCCGGCAGACAGCGAGAATCGCGAAGGCGACGTTGCTCTGCAGAAACCGCAAGACGTCGCATAGTGAGTCGTCTCTCTGCAACTCCTCGCGCGCTGCTGACACGAAATGCAGGAGAAATAGCTGCTCCCGCCGCCTCAGACCGTGCCTCCAACGCGCACACTAGACTGGCTGGAAGCCGCCGCCGCGTCAGCGAGGCAGCAGGTCGTCTGATAGTTCCTGGACCCTGGGACGCACGAGGACGATCTCGAGCACAGCTCACGTCGCCCCGCTCACGGATGATCAAGCCGTGTTGGCGTCGACGAAGACGACACAACGGAGGAACGATGCGAGGAGCAGCGGCGACCAAGTTGGTCTGTCATGCCAGCTCACCTCGACGACCTCGCCACTAGCAGACTCGCCCAGACGTGCAGCGCGTTGCCCGCCGCCGGCTCAGCAGACAGGACACGCCAGAACAGCGATGGAACGCGTAGGATTCTGTTCAAACGCGTGCCACTCGCCTCGAACTTGAACGCGATCTGCTGCCACTCTCCTCTCCCTGCGCGCGTAGCGACCTCCCGACGAAGCAGCGTCGTCTCGACGAGTCCAGAGAATGCGAGTACTTACTTGATTGCAGTAGAGGGGATGCCAGGTGAGTGCGTCCGATGCGGGGACGGTGGAGGGAGGAGGGAGGCGATGTGGTGGGATGGAGAAGGGAGATGACAGCGAAGCATGGGAGACTCGACCCACTGCCCGGGAGTCGCCGTGCAACCGGGCTCGCTTGGTGGCGTGCGGGCGACTGGCCAGCCTGCTCTGGTAAGCGGCAGGCTGGTTCCTGATGCCACACAGAGCGCATGCGGCGGGATGCACCGATGAACGCCGCCGGGACGTGTCGAGGGCACGTCTCCGACTCCGTCCATCGGTCCTTCTCACCGCGGCTACCAAGAAAGGCACACATCGACGGAAAACGGCCGAGACTCTCTCGGGTACATCTCCATCATACGACGCAAAGATACGAGTCATACAGGGACGACTCGTCAAGCGCATTACAGGAAATCAGAGTACGACACAATCAATGCAATCGTCCTACAAGATCTCGACCTCCCCTGCCTCCCACTGCCTCCCCAAGTCGGTGTCGAGAGCCATAAAGCCGCGGGAGACACCGTCGTCGTCGCGCACGAACCGGGGTGTCTTCACGCCGGTCTTCGGGTTAAGCGGCTTCGAGCCCTTGCGGCGGAGGCGGGCCTTGTTCGTGTCCACACGCTGCCCGTCGACTCGACGCCGCTTTGCAGCCGGCTCCTCGTCGTGCGCATCAGATGGCGGGGACTTAGGCCGAGCAACGACGTGCATGTTGACCCGGTGCATCACGAGCTGACCGGCGACGTGCTTCGCAGGAACGCACTCCTTCAAGTTCGGAGCAGCACGCTTCCTCGGCGGAAGCGGCCCCGTGCTCGGGAGGACGCTCACCGGGTCTAGGACCGCCCTGCCTTTGTCGTCCTCCGTCGCCTTTACCCACCGCACCTCTCCCGACCTCCACATCTCCAGCAGCTTCGTGAGACGCCTCTCCCCGCCCGGGAGATAGCTCGGGTCGCCAAACGGCGTGTTCTTCGGCCAACCGACGATCAGCCAGCCCTCGCCGCGAACAATATAGTTCGCAAACCGGTGCGTCGCCCAGTGCATCCCGATGTACGCCTTCCCCGTACTCGCCGCTGTGCAAGTCAGCGGAGATACTATCCAGCAGAGCGTCGGGCACGTACTCACCGAGCTGGTCTCGAATCTCGTCGCGCAGGTCTGTCCGGACGTCGCTTCGCGCGTCGGACTTGGCCGTGATCTTGCTGGGCTCCTCTAGCTTGACCTTGAACATGTCGTCGTGGACCGCGTCTCTGCAGGTACGAGGCATGACGGGAGGAAGATGCAGTATGCAACGATGAGAGCGACAACAGTGGGAGAGGTTGACGGAATCTTGGGCGGGACCCGGAGGAATTGAATCGTAGTCGTCCTGTGGTCTTCCGTCCTGCGAATACATTCGCTTCGCGCCGCGGCATCGTTGCGCAATATTTCCCCGTCCGCTCGGGTGTGTTCGCCGTCCCCGCCGCGTAAGTTCTCGACAGGCTGCTAAGCGTAGATGCAAGATCTGCATCTCGAGATGTGCGCACAGCATCGACTTGCGTTATGCGGCATCAGCGGAGAAAGCGACCGAATGTCTGTTGCCTTCTCGACATCTCTGCAATTACATGATGAGTGTCGAGGTCTGCATTGCAGGACACCTCTTGTGGACCTTGGCCACACCTAGCGGTACTCTGTTGCACATATCAATGAATGTGCTGCACCTTGTGGCCGTCGGCACCAATTACACACACATCAAGGGTCTTCGCTTGCTGCAGCCCTGTCCATCGTCGCAAGTTTGAAGCGAACGGAGACAATGCGGCCGCCCCACCTGTTCTATTTCCTTGGTTGTCAACAACATCAGGGACTGTATCTGTGACTCTGGACAAGTACTGCAGTGACGCACTGCACTCTGAGTGGTTAATGAGGCATGCGCTCGACGAGGACATCAACAGCCTAGGACCAACATCTGGATATTCTAGGGCAATCTGCACGCTCACAGCCTCGGATTCCTCGGATGCATCATGCATATCAATCGTGTGCAGCTCAATTTACAGCAGAAGTCTGAAGATCTGGGAAGACTCTCGCTTAACCACTCAGGAAGCCGCAAGGGTTTCAGAACGACGGAGCTCCGGTTGCGACATCAATACCCACTCAGAGTTACTTGTCTCTAGTATCTACACACGAGCTCAGGGAAACGTAAGTACTAAGGGTCGATGATGCACCCTGCGCTTGCCGGTGGCTAATCTTGGTTTGCAGCGCTTTCGATATGCATCCAACGGCGGCGTCGCGTGCCCTTCAAGCCAGTGCTGAGCAGAAGCACGGTGTCGCGGCGAAATAATATTGTTCTGTTTTGCTAGTACCAGTGCTACTGTACAGGGCAACATATACAGAACCTCAACATTCGCCAGAGCCACTCAAGCTGCAAGCACCGTCGCCGCCCAATATTTCTCCAGCCTTCCCATGCCGTACAGACTAACTCTGAATGGAGAACGTGCCGTCGCAAGCGATAACCCCACCTCCGTCCTGCTGAAACAGGAACAGGAACGTCCGATCGACGCACCAGGACTGTGGAATCTGGATCGTGCAACGGCATGGCCGTTCGCTTTCCTGTCTCGCCGCTCGCCTCTCGGGCAACTTGAAGTCGAGCACTGCATGTGCGTACTGAGCGAGGCTGTCGTAGTACCCAGGCCAGTTCCTCGTCGCTGTCGGCATTCCGGGCAGAGTGCGCTGCACCAACACGGTCGCCGCGAAGGATTAGCACGGGCACGGGCACGGGCAGCACAGTACAGAATCACAGAGCCGACGGCGGCAGCTCGACAGGATCGCCGAGCCCATGCCTTCGGGTCGCGCGTGCAGCGCCCGTACTTACTCCGGGAGTGCCACGACGCTCGCACTCGAAGAAGATGCGAGGAATCGCGATGCGACGGCGGCGACATGGAGTGCTCAGCCTGCCGAAACAACGGATGTCAACCGCTTGCCCTCGAACTGCAACGCTCCGAGTCGAGTCTGCGGCCCATGCCCAGCTCACTCTGCCAGATACAAGTACGACTACGACAAGTCCACGCAACGGGCCTCGCACGAAGACACCGTCGTGACACTGGCGATGCACGGCGAGGCGTAAAAATAACCTCGAGAATTGAGTCGCCGCTCGGGAACACCATACGTCCAAGCGAGCGAACCTCGTTGATATGAGCAGGGCTTACCGTGTCTGCATCTGCGTGGGAGTCCACGGCGTTACGTTCGTCGTTCGCACCGCAGAGATGCCGTACATGACGACCCTGGCCCCTGGATCCTGCGGCGCGACGTCGCTTTCACTTCCGGTACCTCCGAGCGGGACTTGCTTGTCGTCGCACGATGCACTCCGCCGTGCGTGTCGAGCTTGCGGACGTACCGCTCAGGCAGGATGCAGGATGCAGGAAGCCCGCGGGCTGCGACTCGGACGAGCTTGCCATCCCGGTGCTGGCAGGACGCAGTGCGCACGACGGCGGCGATATCGAGGGGCCCCGATGCTGGGAAGCGTCACGACGCTGGACACTGGACACACAAGGACGAAGCAATCAGTGTGACTGCGACGTTCCAGGGCCGGGTCTGTGGATCCGAGGCTTACCGAGTCGACAGTCGCAACAGTCATATTTGCCTGCGCATGGCTCGCGGCGGCGTTGCGTTGCACATCACAGAGAAGACATGACGGCCAGGGTCCATGACGGCAGGCCACGACAGAGACGGAGACGGGCTACCTGGATGGGGAGTTCGTGCTCGTCAGACATCGCGCCACCGGCACGCAAGCACGAGAGGGAGCTCGTCTGCGGACAGGAACCTCGAAGACAGACATACCGTCGCANGACAGGAACCTCGAAGACAGACATACCGTCGCAGGTCGCGCAAGCCCGATGGCCGACGCAGAAGCTCGGAGACGAGCTCGCCGCGGCCCGCCATATATCTCGTCGCTCGACGCTCGACGCACGCCGGACCTACCGCAGAGCATATTACGTGCACGAGAGTCGAGAGTCACCGGGACCTTGGAACCGAGCGTCGCCCGCTCGAATCGCACTCGGGCTCGCACTGCAGACAAGCGACTCATGCAATATCGTGAGGCGGGGACTCGCGCGCCGCACTCCTTACGAGCTGAAACGCTTGCGACGTTCGGCCACTCGCCCGGGTCCCCGGCGGAGACAGCCCGTGGCCGAGCTCTCGTGGGACGACGAACGTCGCGAGGCGGACCTCGGGCCTGCTGGTGCCCGCCGCGTACTTTCTGGAGATTGCATAAGTACTGGCGCGGCGTGATGAGTAGACGCTGCGTACATTCTTGCTCACGCCCATCTCCTCTCCTTCTCTCCCGCTCTCCCGCTCTCTCTCTCGACTCCTCGACTCACCTCGTCCCAATTACGCTCTCGAGGCCGTCACCGCCGTGCTCGACGTCGACCGGCTACACCCTCGGCCTCTCTCTTCGACAAGCTCACACTGGCGGGCGACGGTAAGTTGAATGAGTTCTATTTGCACATCACCTATGCTAATGCGACTTGTGCCCCCGCAGACGACGCAGACGACGCACTCGCGTGCCGCGTACTCGGTGCGTCTCACCCGGACACTCGCCAG
>WJSG01020101.1:0-13655 GCA_016618145.1 Sanghuangporus lonicericola
GTGGTCGCCTGCAGCGTTCATCGCGGTGTTTTAGCTCGTCGTCGCGGACGGCGCGCTGACGAGCCCCGACGGCATGAGCCACGCTGTGGTCCGATGTGGCCGCAGCGACTGTCCGTGCGTAGGGGCGACCTGGCTCCGCTGCAGCCAGACGCTGCAGACGCTGTTCGACGCGGGCATCGAGAGTACTTAGACAGCTTGCTAACGCTGTCCCAAGTGAGGCAGAGGTCCGCCGCTGTGGTCGTCGCTCCGTCCGTCGGCGCCGGGGAGCGGGCGTCTTCAATGAGCGCGACCCAGTGCGCCGCGCCGAAATTGCCAACTGCATTGCGGGGTTCGATCAGAACGAACGGATGCACATTCTGCTCGATATGGCAGGCAGGAACAGCGCTGTGGCCAAGGGACCTTCCCCGCTCTATCCCATATCCATCCTTGCCTTGTACTTCCATGTTCGTTCACCAGCCCGCCGTTGCCAGNTCCATGTTCGTTCACAAGCCCGCCGTTGCCAGCGACGACGTCCTCGACGCCCTGCACGGTCCTGACAATGCCTTGCTCAGCGCACGACGCGACGCGACGCCGCCCGCTCCTCGCCTGTCACCCAGCTCAGCGCGCCGGAACGCGGCCTGCAAAGCTGGCTCCGTCGAGAACCCACGCAGGCCCAAACTCCCATCGCTTGCGACCCGTGAGCAGGAAATTTAGATCGCATCATCTCTCCCAGGTCCTCCCAGCGAACTTCGCGGACGCGTGTTTTCGCTAATTAGAGTTTGTCACACCAGGACGACCTGCATATATGCGCCCTCGCGAAGCCCTTCGCTTCTCCCAATTCCCCGCCTCCCCCTCCCCAACACCACCACACATCATCTCTCTTTGGGCGTGCGCGCCGTGGATCCGTGACTGCTCTCCGGAATGTCTGCCTTCGTCTGGCTTGCCTCTCTCCTCGCCGCCTACCTCGTCTGGGCTGGTCTCCAGCAAAAGTCGAAGAGGCGAGCCCTCCCACCCGGTCCGAAGGGTCTCCCAGTCATCGGCAACCTGCGCGATATGGCCCTCACCGGTCTCTGGCTCGGTGCCCGCGAGTGGGCCCAGAAGTACGGTGTGTCCCTCCGTTAGACAGTATGCTGCCATAACACATCTGATACGTCCACTTGACGCGCAGGCGAGCTGGTCTACCTGAACATCTTCGGGCAAGGCCTGCTTTTTGTAAATAGCTACGAGGCAGCAGTAGACCTGCTTGAGAAGCGCGGCGCAATATACTCGGATAAGCCCAAGATGATCATGGCGGGCGAACTGTGAGTGCCACACGCCGCCCCCTACCGTTCAGATGCAGGCACTCACCCCTTCTCTGCGATTAGATGCGGCTGCGAAAACATGGTGCGCCACCACGCCTCCCGATTTGCAGGGTTCGGTCCCCGCTGACGCGGACATGCTTCGCGCGTCCCTGACCCGCNCGCGATTAATAGATGCGGCTGCGAAAACATGGTGCGCCACCACGCCTCCCGATTTGCAGGGTTCGGTCCCCGCTGACGCGGACATGCTTCGCGCGTCCCTGACCCGCAGATCGGCCTTACTCCGTATGGCGACAGGCTTCGCAGGCAGCGCAAACTCATGCTTCAGGCTCTCGGTGCTAGCCGCATCGAATCCTACCACCCTCTTTTGGAAATCCAGACCCATAACCTCCTCCAGGGCATCCTGAACTCTCCTGACGACTCCGCCAGCATCATCCGCAGGTGCGTTTTGCTCGGACAGATGTCACGTAAACTCCGTAACCTTACCGTGGCGACCCGCGCTCATCAGGTATGCGGGCGGCCTGACCCTGCTCATCGTCTACGGTTACCGCGTTATGTCCAACACGGACAAGCTTCTCGACATGGCGGACGAGAGCCTCGAGCTTCTCTCGAACCGCATCGCCGCTGCCGGCAACGTCTGGATTGTTGATCTCTTCCCACCATGTACGTATCCTCCCTTCTCCGTTACCGTAATAACGGCTGGAACGCGTCTGTGCTGACCGAATTTCGTACTGACAGTGAAGCACATTCCGACCTGGTTCCCCGGCGCGAAGTTCAAGCGCGACGCAACGGTATGGAAGGGCAAGATGGAAGCGTTCGTCAACGAGCCATTTGACTTCACCAAGCAGCAGATCGTACGTACTGCGCCTCCTCGTTACATCTTGTCAAGTATGTGTGCTCATGCCTGACCTTCGGGGTTCTGCAGGAGCAAGGGACCGCTGTCCCATGCTACGTCTCGATGCTCCTCGATGACGCCGCTCTCGAGAACAAGGACCAGGCCGTCGACGACCAGCGTGACTTCGACATCCGCTGGACCGCGAACTCGCTCTATGCCGGTAAGCCTCGTCACGGTACCCTCGCTGCTACCTCATGGCGCTAACATGATACACGCTTGTTCGGTGCATTACAGCCAGCTTTGACACCGTGAGTACTGCACGAGCATGTAGCGCACGAAGTTGGGCTCATGTACCGCTATAGACCATCTCGGCCATCTCGCACTTCTTCCTTGCCATGCTCCAGCACCCCGAAATCCTGCACAAGGCCCAGAAGGAGATNACGACCCGCGCTCATCAGGTACGCGGGCGGCCTGACCCTGCTCATCGTCTACGGTTACCGCGTTATGTCCAACACGGACAAGCTTCTCGACATGGCGGACGAGAGCCTCGAGCTTCTGTCGAACCGCATCGCCGCTGCCGGCAATGTCTGGATTGTTGATCTCTTCCCACCATGTACGTGTCCTCCCTTCTCCGTTACCGTAATCACGGCTGGAACGCGTCTGTGCTGACCGAATTTCGCACTGACAGTGAAGCACATCCCGACCTGGTTCCCCGGCGCGAAGTTCAAGCGCGACGCAGCGGTATGGAAGGGCAAGATGGAAGCGTTCGTCAACGAGCCATTTGACTTCACCAAGCAGCAGATCGTGCGTGCCTCGCTTTCTCGTTACGGCGTGCTCATGCCTTACCTTCGGGATTCTGCAGGAGCAAGGGACCGCTGTCCCATGCTACGTCTCGATGCTCCTCGATGACGCCGCCCTCGAGAACAAGGACCAGGCCGTCGACGACCAGCGTGACTTCGACATCCGCTGGACCGCGAACTCGCTCTATGCCGGTACGCTTCGTCACGGTACCCTCGCTGCTCCCTCATGGCGCTGACATTATACACGCTTGTTCGGTGCATTACAGCCAGCTTTGACACCGTGAGTACTGCACGAGCATGTAGCGCACGAACCTGGGCTCATGTACCGCTATAGACCATCTCGGCCATCTCGCACTTCTTCCTTGCCATGCTCCAGCACCCCGAAATCCTGCACAAGGCCCAGAAGGAGATCGACACTGTCATCGGCACTTCCCGTCTGCCGACGCTGAGCGATCGTCCGAACCTCCCTTACGTCGAGGCCGTTGCCATGGAAGTCCTCCGCATTTCCTCCCCTGTCCCCCTCGGTGAGTTGTGCACCCGGACATGCTGCAGCCGAACGGACAGCTGATGGTGTCTCGTGCAGNTCCGGACAGTAGTACTGCAGCCGAACGACGGCTGATGGTGTCTCGTGCAGGCCTCCCCCGCCGTATCACCGAGGACAACGTGTACAAGGGCATGTTCATCCCCAAGGGCACCCTCGTCTTCGGCAACAACTAGTAAGTTGCACCCCCTCCGCCCCGCCATGTACTCCTGCTGACCCCGCTCTCCTCCCCGCAGCAACATGGTCCGCGACCCCGCGATCTTCCCGAACCCGGACGCGTTCGACCCCTCGCGGTACCTCGACGACGCGGACGAGCCCACGGCGCGGCTGCGCGACCCGCGCAACTACGTGTTCGGGTTCGGGCGGCGCAAGTGCCCGGGGCAGTACATGATCGACGCGAGCCTGTGGATCGCGGTCGCGTCGATGCTCGCGGCGTTCGACGTGAGGAGGGCGCGCGACGAGTTCGGGCGGGAGGTCGAGCCGGCGGTCGTGTACGACAACTCGATATTCACGACGATGAAGCCGTTCAGGTACGATATCCGGCCGAGGAGCGCGCAGGCGGTCAGGATCGTGCGGGAGGCGAAGGGGCTCTCGGACTAATCTGGGGGTCCGCCTCGCCGCCGGGACTCGCGTGCATGTGTGCATGCGCACTGTCCCACCATTGATTTCCACCCCCAATGCTTTGCTTAGTGGTGGTGGCATGGACACTCGGTACTCGTTGTTCACGTTCGTTCTCGTCGCCTTACGCTACTTTCTACTGTAAATGTTCCGGCTTGTGAGATGTACCATAGTAATCAGGAATTCCAATCGTCTCCGTTATCGTCTTTCGCTGCGTGGCTGTCTGCACCACTTGAATCTTGATAGTTCACTCATGTGCATGAAGACCCACGTCGACCAGTGGCGTCGATACTGGGCCGGACCATGATGCATGAAGCGTCCAAGTCGTTCGCGTTCAGACCCACGCTGACTGCCCTGCTCCTGTTTCAAACGACCACCCTCGACTTGTACAAGTAGTAAGCACCCGACACGTCAGGAGCGCTTTAGCACTAACTCCTGTTAAGTAGAGTGTCATGTCCGCGGGATTCTGGTGACCTGCCAGATAGCCTCTGACCACAGCACCGCAGGGGAGCTTCGCCGCTGCGCTAGCTGTCCGTCCTCGAGCTTGATCAACGCAGGATATTGACGGCCTCTCACATGGAGCGCGTGCGGTCGACGTCGGAAAGCGAGGCCATATGGTCGGTCTACCGTGTGTGGGGGCAGGCCGGGGCATGCATGATCATCCGATGCAATTCTATCTACGCGCAAACCCCGAGCTATTAGTCCTAATTCAATATGCGTGTACACGTATGTAGGGTAGATCCGTAAGTATGTGGTCGTAAAGAGGGTATCGTACGAAATGGGCGGCGGGTTTTCGTGCACACGGGTCCTTTTAGCATGCTAGTGCGCCTGTAAGAGTACACAAGGACTGAGTACTTATGCGACGGACGCAGCGCTCGACGCGGGCACCGAGCCGCGCTCCTGGACGCCCGTGCGGATCTTGACGATGTCCTGCCGCGACAGGTTCGCCTCGTTGCAGAGCGAGCGGAAGATGGAGTCTTCCTTGTCGAAGAGGTCGAGCGGGGTGTCGAACTCGGCGACCTGGCCCGCGTCCATGACGAGGATGCGGTCGTAGTATACTGCGGAAGGACACGGGGATGTCAGTATATGCACGTGTCAGAAGGCCGCTCGGGGATGGCATGCGCGACGCACCGATGGTATTGAGTCGATGGGCGATACAGAGGAGCGTTGATGACGAGAACTCGGCCTGGATTGTCCGCTGGACCTTCGAGTCTGTCTCGACGTCGACGCTGCTGGTTGCCTCGTCCTGTGAAGGCCTGTGAGTGTCACTCGACGAACGCACGTTGAGAGGGGACTCACTAGGACGATGATGCGGCTGTTCTTCACCAGCGCTCGGCATAATGCCAGGAGCTGCTTCTCGCCTGCGCTGTAATTTGTACCTGCACAATATGTCAGCGAGCCCGACATTGATTAGAATGCGGAAAGAGACTCGCCTTCGTCGCTGACAGTGGAATCCAGGCTGAACTTTGCCTCGGTAACAGGATCTACAGGACCCTCCTTCGGAAGCAGCCCGGCGCGTTTCAGGGAATCGATGAGCTCCGCGTCCGTTCTTGAATGCTGCGGGTCTCTGTAACAACAGCGTTCAGTCAATCAACCGAAGGGGTGTGTGTATGCAACGCACAGGTTATCCCGCAGCGTACCCTGAAAGAGGATGCTGTCTTGGGGAACGAGGGCCAGTCGTCCTCGAAGGACATCCAGACCCATGTCGGCGATATTCCTTCCGTCGATCTCGATCACACCCTTCTGCACGTTGACGATCCTGAAGAGCGCCTGAAGGAGGGAACTCTTGCCAGCGCCAGTTCTCCCCACGATGCCGACCTGTTGTCGAACGTCAGCTGAGGTCCTGCTCGATATCGATCACATATGACCTACCTTCTCCCCAGGCTTGACTTCGAAGCTGACGCCCTTGAGGACAGGAGGCAGACCGGGACGGTATGCCATCTCGACGTCCTTGAACTCGATCGCACCCGCCTCGGGCCACGAGGGCGGTGGGTCATTCGGGGTGGTGGCGGCGCCTTCACTGGGCAACTCGGTGTAGTACAGGATCCGCTCGACAGCATTGAAGTTCTGCTCGTTCTGGGCGTAGGTAGATACCATGGTGGCTACATGGAATGTCAGTGCTGTCAACCTAGTGACGTGGAACATGAGCTACTCACAGAACATCTGCGTGACTGGTGGTACGTGACGGTCAGTCAGTAAATGAATGTACTTCCGACCGGCGCAATGCACTCACTGCTGAGGGTGTACGACATCACCACTCCGATCTTGCTCGGGTCCGTAGACTTCCTGAAACCGGCGGCGAAGAGGCCGATACCGAGGATAAGGATGTTACCCAGCAGGTCGAGGCGGACACCGAGCCACCGCTGGATTGCGATCGTCATGTAGTACGCCCTGTTCTCGAAATCGAGTCCATCCTCTGACTTGACCACGAACCGATGCTGCGAAGGGGACATCAGTCGAACCGCCCGAGCGAGAAAGCCAGGATGCTTACCTGGGCATGGTACGCGCGAACAGTACTGAGGCCCGTCAGGGTCTCTGCAGAAGAATAAGCGGCCGTCCAAAGATGGTCAAAGAACACGATGCACACTCACCCGAGTAGGAAGCGTAAAGGATAGACCGGAGCAACGAGTCTAGCCGCTTCATCTCCACCGAACTGCGGCGGTAATATAGCGCCGCCACGTAGTAGAGGACGATCATGGGCGCGAAGATGATGCCGAGGTAAGGGAACGTGTAGAACACCAGTCCAGCTGTCCCGACTACCGAACTGGGGACAAATGTCAGCACTGTCATTTCGGCGGTTGTCAGGTGATACCAACCTGCCAGTAAGGAGGAGCTGCAGCCAAGTAACGTCAGCAAGAGAACACGAGTCGGAGGTAAGGTATTCTACTCGCCTGTGTAGCGATCTGGGCCAGCTCAGTGTCAACTGTATCCTGGTCCTTCGACAGCCGCGACATGATACGTCCTGGTGTTCCGGTTAGCCACATGCGTCATCGTTGCTTCGACTCCTCGCTTACCTAGCGGGGTTGTGTCGAAGAAGGAGACCGGTGACCGCACAACCGCGTTGAACGCCGCCTTGAACATCCGCAAGCCAGCCGACAAGCTCAGCTGACTGCACAGCGAACACTCGATTAGGTTATTCACGCAAGTGATGGCTGAAATGGTACGTACGCGACGGTGTAACTGAGCGCGAACCAGAAGATACCGCTCGCGACACCCAGGGCAGCGTACGTCCCCATGTAGTCAGCCTGACTGAACCCGTGTATGGTGGACGATGTCCAGAAGCCAAGGAACAGCGTGTTCGCGACTAAAAGCACGGATAAGTCGGAAATCCCAACCGCGAGAGCGATTTCGCGCGAGCTCTTGGGACTACGCACCTTGTGAGCCTTGGGCCAGTATGACCCAAAGCAAGACGAGAGGGAAGATCCAGACGCCACCAGCGAAGCGGAAGTACTTGGTGTATACCGACCAAGAGACGGCTCCGGTAACGCGCTCCTCGTCTTGCATGAGACCTGGAGCCTTCAGTGCACGTGCCGGGACCACGGCCTTTGAGTCTGCTCGCTTGGCCGCGGGCTTCTGCAGATCGTCGACGACGGCCGCCTCCTCCTCCTCTTGTTCTTCCTGCTTTTCCAAACTGCCGTACTCTTCCAAGAGGCGCGAGAACGCCTGCCCATCCGTCATGAGGTCCTGTGGGCACATCGCTGTCAGCAAGTGAACATGCAGGACATGGCTCGAGACAGGACTCACAGCGTACGTGCCCTGCTCGACGATCCGGCCCTCGTCCATGACGTAGATGTAGTCCGTCTTGTCCAGCACATGCAGCGCGTGCGTGACCAACACGCGGGTCTTGTTCGCCAGCGGACCGTGCAGGAGACACCCATCCAGCAGCTTCTTGCCGACATGCGAGTCGACGGCGCTGAGCGAGTCGTCCATGAGCACGATGTCCGCACCGGAGTACGCCGCGCGCGCGAGGGAGACGCGGGCTTTCTGCCCGCCGCTGAGGTTGATGCCCTTCTCGCCGATCTCGGTTTCTTCGCCGTTCGGGAGCATCTCGAGGTCGGGCTCGAGGCAGCACGCCTTGACGATCTGTCGGAACCTGACAGGGCCGTGTCAGTTCTGCCACTCAGCGCTGAGGGCGACGGATGTGAGAGCACTCACTTCGCCTCGTCTTCCCGCTCTCCGAAGATGATGTTCTGGCGGAGGGTTGCGTTCATGATCCAGGCCGATTGCGGGACGTACGCCGCGGTGGACGAGAAGACCACGTCTCCCCTCGTCTTCCTCATCTCTCCGATGAGAGCCTGCAGCAGCGAACTCTTGCCGGACCCGACCCGCCCGATGATCGCCACGAACGAGCCTTTGGGGACCTTCAGCTTGAGGTCCTTCAGCTCGAACGGCTTCTCCGCGCCCTTCTCCTTCTCCTTGTCTTCAGGTGAAGCCGTGGTCGGGAGCAGAGACTCGTCCTTCTTAGCTTTGCTCTTGCGCTTCTCCTCCTTCTTGGCCATGGCTTTCTGCTCCTTGCTGGGCTTTGATTTGCCAGCAGCGTTCGCCTTGCGCACCTCCTCCCACGTGAAGTCGCCGTCCACGTCGATCGCGACATCGCTCGATGGGTCGACGGTGTACGGCACGGCGAGCTCTTCGGCGCGAAGGAATGTGGAGATACGACGGATGGCGACGAGGGCGTCCGTGGCGGACGCTATGACGATAGGAAAGAAGATGAGGGGCTGGCGGATAATCTGCAGTAGCGCCACGCATGGTCAGTATGATCTTGACGGCGGCGCTGGATGAGATGTGGCAGCACGCACGCTGAAGTACTGGACGGAACTGAAGATGATAGCGACGTCGAGAGAGTGGCCGGTCAGTGCATACGTGATCTAGCGGTGGCTACTAAGCTCCATGTTGAACATCAGATACATAGCACAGAACACTCACGATGGACAGGACCGTGCCGAGGACAGGGACGACGGTGACGAATCCAATGAGAGTCGACCGCGCGGCACTAACAACAACGGCATGTGAGTCACAAAGATCGAAGTAGATTGGGATAGAGACACGTACGCGAGTTTGCGGATGGTGCTGACCTCCCGCTCCCGCACCAGTCCGACCTGGTGCCCGAAGAACTGCTCCCAAGCGTAGTACTTGATGAGCCGGATGCCGGAGAGCACCTCGGTCGAGGAGCGCACACGCTGGTCGGTGAGGACGACGCCCTTCTTGCGCTGCGTGAGCATGACCTTCGCGAGCAGTATGTTGATGGGGAAGGCAAACACGAGGACCTGGACAGTTTCTTCAGTCTGATGAAGCGAAGTCGGTTCCTTGCACAGGCACATACCGCCAACCCAACCAATGCGGAGACTCCGAGCTGGAATGATTGTGAGCAATACTTTGCAGCAACGAGCGGACACGAGGGGACGTACATTACGGATGAGGAGGCCAATGCCCAAAGCGATCTACAGGACGCAATGATTCAGCGCGGTCGGATATACAGACGTCAACGCGGACACGAACCTGAATCGGCGCGACCCACAGGCTGAAAACTGCTCAACATGCGCTCGTCTAGATATTGTCTCAATACACTCACTTGTGGATAGCGTAGCTGTTGCGGTCCAGCCTAGCGGAGTCGGTCGAGATCATAGTCGTGATCTGCCCGACACTGTGCGTGAGACGTGCACGTCCGCTCAGCCGCAGTGACTTGCGGAAGATAGCTCCGATGACCTGCATGCAAGTCAGTCTCGGTCACGCGCATATGCTGTCAGAAGTCGACTGACACTCGTGCGGACGCATAGGCCGTTTGTCATTGCCACTACATTGCACACATTAGCGGACTGCGAAGAGTCGTGAGCGACGGACACTCACGCATCTGGTAGTGGTTTGACATCTGACAGAGGAGTCAGGAGGGGTTCAATGACTGGGCAGTACGACTGGACACATACCAAACTGGAAGACTCTGTCGTGACATAAGTCATGTTAATCTTTCGATGCGATGTATGTAAAATACTCACCTTGCATGACGAAAACAGCAAACGCAAGACCGATGCCGTACCCGATACCCTGCGGCTTCGAGAGCCCGAATGCCGCGCGCTGCTCCTCGCTGGCACGGTAATACACATACGAGCGGGTCAGCCAAGAGAGAAGGACTTGATTCACAAGAGGTGTAGTCGTGTTGAGAGTATCTGCCGAGAGTGTCCTCGCTCAGCACTATGCGCACGGTGTATGCGCGGCCGCGACGTACCAGAGAAGAGCTTCAGCACGCCAGCAGTCCAGAACTGGAGCCAGAACACCTTGTGCAGCGCCCTGAGGAGGGACGGGTCTTTGTGCTTCTTTCCAGCTTTGGCATTGCTGCGCTCGGGTGACGCCTTCGAGTCACTTCCTGGCTTGTCGTTTCCCTGCTCGTCATGGACCGTCTTCTCCTCGGTGTCTGGCGACTGGGTTGACTGTCGCGACACTTTCCCGTTGGTGTTGGTAGTGGTGTTCTTCAAGGGGGCATCCCCGGACTCGAAGAGAAAGGCGGGGCGTTCCTCGGGTAAACATTGGTTGTAGAAGCTCTGTTCCACGCGTTCGGTCATGTTGCCGGTGAGCCGGTAGTCGGGTAAAGACCAGAAATCTGCGATGCGGAGCGTCAGAGGTCCCGAGCCCAGGACCATCAAGAAGAGTGTGACGACATACCGTCAGCCTGCAGGGGCCTGGAGAAGCCCACGGCAAGGATGGGGTCCAGCCATGAGAACAGAAGCCTTGACAGTGGACTGTGTTGTACGATGCGACGTTAGTCTCTTAGCGAGTATTAGGTAGCGTAAACCAGGGTTAACGAACGGAGAAGCCCGGTGGCACGGATGGCGAGGATTAACGCAGAATGACGAACCAAGACGCCAAGAACGTGAACCGATCAATGGAAGGTACTCACGAAACCTTGGTCTCAGGGACCACCTTGCCTTGCCCGAACGCTGGAGGCGCAGGCTGCGGATGGAATGGGTTCCACATTGCGGACGGGCCAGGTCAGACTCAGGGAGCGGGAGAGAGGGTCGAATGCAAGAGAGCGTCCGCGGCATTATAAAGGGCGACAAAGTTACGCAGCCTGTGATCCGTGGCAGAGGAGTGCTCTGCCCGGATCGGAGCTGGACGCCCCACACGACGCCCGCTCGAGGACATTAACCTACGTTAACCGTGGTTAACCTGGTAACTGTCGCGCTCTCGACCAATCAGCGCGTCTCGATTGCACTACCGAGGCATCAACGAGCGTGGAACAGCTCAATTTGTTGCTGGAAACATGGTGGGAATCTCGGAGGCGTCGTGGATCCCTGGCATCGGCGCATGCGCGGCAACGGTGACTCAGCGACATGACGCTCGCATCTCGGGATCGCTGCCGGCGAAACGCCGACCAAGTGTTGACTCGATTCCCAGTTGGTATGGATCCACGCAAGAACCTCAAGCAGATAGGATCCAGGAGAATGAAGCGTGTCAAGCTGCGAGGAACATGGGAGAGCAAGAGCAAGAACAGGACACCCAGGGGCGGAATGCTGCAACCGGCGTCTCGCATACCCGAAACGGAAGCGATACTGAACGCCATGTTCAATGACAGCCTTGTTCACTAGGCTGGGCGATGATGTACGACCTGCGGGCATTGTCCGTCTCGCAAGACAACTTCGCGAAGTGCTCCATTGGGACTGTTTATGAAGGCCTCGGTTCAATATTACTTTACTACTCACATGCATGGGTCACTCAAAGATGATATATACGTGTGTCCGCTCAATTCGGGCGAGCACGGCGGGTAGTACCAGACTGTGAAGGGGACACAACTAAATAGTCTATGCTTACTTCGCCTCGGCAGATGGCTTTCACTGACTCACTCTTACACATAAATCAATATCCACGGGTCTCATATTCTCCTCTGCTCACTGCTAGGCGAGCGGTCCGTTCAATGGGATATCGATGCATATACTTACTTATGCTGTCGGAAGTACTCATGTCAACCCGCAGCTTCATGTTCATTGCACCCTCCCGAGATCGCATTGATGTGAAGGTCAAGACTCTGCAGTATCTTCGTGTCTGTCTCGCTGCTCTGCGCTCATTTGGAACGAACATGCAAGCTTGCTCTTGGCATCTCACTTTTCCAGCGAGCGCGCATGTCTGGCCTACGGTGCCAGGTGTACATAAGTATGATTGGAAACCGTTACCGCAGCTATGCCCGGCCCGTCCGGCAGAGGCCGGAGACTGTGCCATGCCGGCGGCAGGAATAGACAAAGACGCCGCTCGGCGGGCGGGAAGTAGCCAGATATGGCAGGGCGGCTGAATTTGGGCGGACCTTGAATGCTGTCTGCGCTGTCCCCGCCGTCTGCGCCTCTGCCTCTGACCTCGACCACGATGGCTGCCCGCCGCTGACTGCCCAATGTGACCAGCCTGCGCGTCCTCCACCCCCGCATGTCTCTCTACTCTACGTCTTCTTGCTTCTCCCCACTTCCTCCTTCGGTGCCCACGTCTGCATTCTCTAGCGTCTCACTCTCACTTCTCGGCTATGACTGACAGCCCCGAAGGCACGGCTCTCGTACGTATCATATCCATCTACCAGGACACGGCTGGTTAACATGCTTGGTAAAGATGAGCAACGGGGACCAGGCTTTGTTCTCCCTCGTCGAGGCTGCGACGATTGCTCGGCCCATTCCCACTGCGCGCCAGTCGTCTGTCGACAGCACGTTATCCCGCGGTAGCTACAACGGCACCAGCAGCCTCGGCGCGGGAGGCCATAGCATTGGAAGCAGCACCAAGGTCCACGCAGCGATGAAGCACCATCGCCGCCTCTCGTCCACCGGCCAGACAAGGAGGAGGATGAGTGATGCACGGGAGGCCAGTAGCCGACCTTCGTGCGTGATTTCCATTCCATGACTGTCTCCCCGAATAAACTATTTCCCCATGCAGGCCAGCAATGCTGCAGTCCGCATCTGCAACGCTGTCTTCGTTGGCCGCTCTGTCGCTCTCCGGGTCACCGCCTCCACACTCGATCGCCCAGACCGGAACATCTTTCACTTCCGCTTCGGGCATGATGTCCTCTAGCTCATCTGCTCCGGTTCCGAAGATAGAGGCCAAGGATGATGATGTGGTGTTCGACGAAGCCTCTGTGGATGCTCCCATGAAGACGGAGATTAGCGGCGCTGGCATAAGGGTGACTAAGACCGGCAAGAAGAGAGGAACAATCTTCAAGTGTGAGAGTTGCTCGAAGGCGAGTACACTTCATTTCATTGATCGAGATTACATCCCTCCACCCATGTCGATGTACCGTGGAGCGTGCTACCGGCGCGAGAACAAAGCAATCTGACACCTGACCGTCAGGTCTACCGTCATCCCTCCTGCTTGATCAAGCACCGTTGGGAGCATTCTCCTCACTGGCGTGAAGCTTCCAAGTTCCTGCTCAGCAAGCATCAACAAGTCCAGTTGCTCGAGGTAAGCACGCCGGGGGACTTCGCCACACCTGAAGATAACTCATTGCGTGTCTCTACAGGCTGCCGCCATCCTCTCTCATCTAGCGCCCTCTGCGTCTGGCGGGACATCGCTTCCCGAGGATCGTTCTCTCTGGCCTTCCTTCCTCTCTGGCGGTCTGCTTC
>WJSG01020103.1:0-46035 GCA_016618145.1 Sanghuangporus lonicericola
TTCTCCAGCTCTATCGCGATCACAATCTGGTGATCTCGGTCACTCGAATCGTTTGAGTTCACCCCTGCCGATGGACGTCTTCGCGACGTTGTCGTAAACTGCCAGGGCGATTTTCAGCTGCTTCGAGTCTCCTGGACGACCCAGCATGCCGTGGCGTCCCACTGGCCTCTGCTCTCGCCCACCCTGTTTCGCACACCCGTTCCATCGTCGCTCGACTGCTCGCTTCGGCTGGCAGCTGTTCAACGGGATATCAAGTCGGGCGGCCTGCAGCCGCATACTCCCGTTGCCCGCATGGGGACTGTGCGTCCAATGAAGCGGGATCAAGCAACAGAACCTTCCGCCTCGTACACAGATCGCCTCCGGGTATCACCACACGTATCTAGCGGGCGTGGGTGACGAGCTTCTATCGTCACGCGTGGCCGCACTGGTGATCAGCTCTCCGGCCATAGACTGGCCTCGCAGCAGGACGCGCAAACACCGGTCGGTCTTGATCCCTCTCACACGCGCCACCGGTATAGGTAGGGTGCATTTCCATCGGCGCCCGAAGGAATTCACGGGAATACCCCCGCATTGTTGCGTTTACTTGCCGCCTGTTCGATGGACCCACGAGGCATTCGTGCTCAGCCTTCAACGTTCAGTCCCCGACAAGCTTGGGCCCTGATGCGCTCAGCGGGACGCGCACCAGCGCCAGGCTAATATTCATGATCTCGGGCGGCGTCTATCTGAGCTGAGTCTTCCGAGACGGATTGCAAACTCAGCAAGTCGATTTTTTCGCCGGCATATTTTCCCTTTTCGCGCAAGGATATACATTCCCCTCATGCAGGCTCAGCTTGAATGACGTACCGACCAATCGATGACTTATAAACCTCTGTTCCCCGAGCTAACCCTCCTCAACCCTCCTACTGATACCGCAAGATGGATTCCGCCTGGTCCCAACTTGCCCTCGTCACCTCGGCAGCGCCTGCTGTCCTGCTCGTCGCACTCGTGGTCCTTGGCGCGTACGTCCGATACCACAGGAGCGCCAAGTATCGGTATCCGCCTGGCCCTAGGGCGTTACCGTTTATCGGGAACGTTCATCAGCTCCCGGTAAACTACCAATGGCGGAAGATGGCTGAGTGGGGCAGGGAGCACGGTACGACTCTTCAGCGCTTCCCAGCAGCTGTCGCGACTCACTCGTGGCACTCCACGCAGGCGATGTCGTGTTCGCGAAGTTCTTCCGCACCCCGGCCGTCATCCTGAACTCTAAAGAGGCCGCGGTGGAGCTCATGGAGAAGCGGAGCGCGAAGTATTCCGACAGGCCGCCGTTTATCCTCCTCAAGGATCTGTGAGTACACGATTGGCACAAGGGCACGAAGATAGGTGACACTGACGTGGACGCAGGATGGGATGGGACAGCGTCCTGAACAACTTGCCATATGGGGAGCGCTTCCGCAAGCACCGGAAATGGTTACAGGACGCATTCGCCTCCAAGGCCGTCGTGATGGGTTACCGGCCTATCCAGCGGCGAGAAACCTACATGCTTCTGTCGGGGTTGTGCGACAGCCCGGAGCACTTCATGGACCACCTCAAACGGTAAGCCCGCAATTTTCCGCACGGACGAAACGCCTAACCTCGTATTCGCGCAGGTGGGCTGGCGGCGTCATCCTCGAGATTGCCTATGGCTACCGGGTCACGTCTCTCAACGATCCCTTGGTCGAGGTCGCCGAGCGGACCACCGTGGAGACGGTGCTGGGCGGCAGCCCGGGTTCCATGCTTGTGGACTTCTTCCCCATCTGTACGTCTCCGCTGCCCGACCGTTGCTGCGATACGAGCTGACAGGACGTCTACACAGTACGATATATCCCTCTCTGGATGCCTGGCTCCGGATTCAAGCGGCAAGCATTTCTCGTCAAAGGCCTTGTCAGGCAGACACTGGACACGCCATTCGCGATGGTTCAGCGGGCCCTGGTATGCTTCTTTCCCCAAATATACCGGCCTTCTCTGACCTGGCAGCGCAGAGAACCGGAACCGCTGCCCCGTCCTTCACGGCGACCCTGCTGGAAGAAGCCGTCGCTGCGGGCTCGCTAACGGCCGAACACGAGGAGGACATCAAGGGTGCCGCAGGCGTTATTTATACCGGTACGTACACCCGCACATGCCCCCGGGATTAGTGGCGTTAACATGCGATTACAGCGGGCACCGATACGGTACGTGTGGTCGTGTCCACACAGGCACGCACTCCGCCTCACGCAGTGAATCTAATATCCCGTGCTAGACCGTAACGGCGATGAAGACGTTCATCCTCGCCATGGTCCTCCACCAGGATGTCTACAAGAAGGCGCAGGCGGAGATCGACCGTGTGATCGGTCCGGACAGGCTACCCGATTTTGAAGATCGCGAACAGCTGCCGTACTTGGAGTGTGTGCTGAAAGAAGTGTTCAGGTACGTGCATCCTGTCTAGCCGAAGACTCTGGAGTCGGTCCCCGCCCGGCGATGACTGACAAATGACCCACCATCTCCGTGCCTAGATGGAACGCGCCGGTCCCGCTCGGTTCGTAACGTCACTGCACCATGCCCTGAGGACCCATCGCTAACACTATTTGGGATAGGTGTGCCGCATGCGGTTAGCCACCACGACGTCTATCGAGGGTACGACATTCCTGAGGGCGCGATGGTCATTCCGAACATCTGGTACGTGACTTACGACCTCACAATTTCCAATACCTGACCTGGAGCGTGCAGGTGGATGACACAAGACCCTGATGTGTACCCCGACCCGGCGCGCTTCGATCCCGACCGCTATCTGCACATGTCTGCAGAGGAGACCGAGCACACCGACCCCAGGAACGTCGTCTTCGGGTTCGGGCGACGGTAAGTCTCCATGCGTTCGTCCGCTATATACCTCGAGAGCACATATGCTGATGCTCGTCGCCCCTCGTCAGCATATGCCCCGGCCAGATCTTCGCGGACGCCAGCGTGTGGCTCGCAGCGGCGAACATCATCGCGACCATGGACCTCGCCTTCGCGAAGGACAACTTCGGCCGCGACATCGTCCCTGAGGCTGCGTTTATCTCTGGTTTTGTGAGGTGCGTTGCTGTGACCACATATAATCGTGTCGTCGTCGTTACAGCTGAACGCGTCCCTCAGCCATCCCAAGGAGTTCACATGCTCCTTCCACGCGCGCTCTTCGAGGATACGTGGCCTCATCGCCCACATGAGTGCGGTTAATATCGTGACGTCCTAGTCTCGCTGACCAACGTTGTCCATCGATGGCCGTACAAGTATACCCAGTTGTTGAGCTCGCCCATGTAACACTACTAAGCTTAAGGAGGATTTCATAGCACACTGTCACTTTCAAAGTCATATCCTTTACCAACTCCGTGATGGGCGTGATATGGCCGACAGGAAATTACCTACAATGACACTGATGGTGAAACGGTATCATGCTTGCCTTCCATCGCAGAACGTCTTTCTGGTAGCAAGCGGCGTGGGTTCGACTCCCGCTCAGTGTAATCCCCTGTGCCAAATGTCCATGCTTTTGAAGACCAGATGTTTTTGAGGACCAGATGATTCTTCTGCTGCTACAAAGTTACCCCCGGCCCAAATGAAGTGATGCTGTCACGATATTTGATCGTACTTTCTACCTCAAAGACTGTCTGCCCGAGAGATCGACTTCTTTCACAGGTTCGATGATCGCTCTTTCTTGGCAGTTGAAGCTTGCTTCAGAAGTCTCAGATC
Organism: Sanghuangporus lonicericola; assembly: GCA_016618145.1. Classification (NCBI taxonomy): domain Eukaryota; kingdom Fungi; phylum Basidiomycota; class Agaricomycetes; order Hymenochaetales; family Hymenochaetaceae; genus Sanghuangporus; species Sanghuangporus lonicericola. The sequence continues at coordinate 3,718 of WJSG01020103.1, forward strand.
TAAGCTAAGCACTCCGTACTCCGTACTCAGTCTTCCATGACCCTTTCGAAGCCCAATCCTGGCTCGGTCGAGTCAGAGAAAACCAATCTTGACAACTCGTACACAGCAACAACATGCTAGGTATCAACAACAGTCCAACCAAGTCACACAAGTCCTAGATATCATCCATCGTCATAAGATCGTCCCTTCCTCCGAAGTACTCTTTTCGTCTCGTCGTCTCCATAGTCCCTCCTCCGACCGACCCCTGCTCGAATCTCAGAGCGGGACGGTCCCCTTCAAGCGGAAGTCCCGACTGCTCGCGCCGACTGAGAACGTGAACTTGCCCTCGGGCTTCCTCCACCCCTGCGCCACCGCGTCCCACAGGCTGAGGTCGTACCGCGACAGCGTGAGCGTGACGGTCTCGCTCTGGTGCGGGCGCAGGAGCACGTCCGAGAACCCGCGCAGGACGCTCGGCGGCTCGCCCGCGCTCTCCGGGAAGTGCAGGTACAGCTGCGGGATCTGCACGAGGGCGATGCGTGGTCGACGGAGCAGAAAAGGGGAAAAGGAGAAAAGGGGGGAAGGATAGAAGGGTAGAAGGGGGGAATGGTGATCAGCGTCAGGAACGCGAGTCAATCGGAGCGATGAAGAAGAGACGCACCTCGCCGCCCTTGACCTTGCCGGTGTTCGTCACCTTGAAGGAGACCTCGAACGCGGGGCGGTGGAGCCAGATCGCGGTCGAGCCGCCCTCGACGTTCGGGGACGCCTTGCCCTGTGCCCAGGCGGTCTCGAGCGCGGCGGACGTGTGGTCCGCGTGGTGGACAGCGCGTACTTTGAGGTCCGAGTACGAGAAGTTGGTGTACGACAGACCGAAGCCGAAGGGGAAGCGCGGCTCGATGTTGTTCTATTGCACAGCGTCAGTATGAGAAGAACTGAGAGGCACGGAGAGAGACAGGGTGGAGGACGTACAGCATCGAAATGGCGGTAGTCAATATTCAAACCCTCCGTGTACTCGATGAGCAGGATATCGTTCGCCGTCCCGCCAGTGATCAGCTGCGCCGAATAGTCCGCCGGGCTCTTCGCGATCGTGTACGGGAGACGTCCAGACGGGTTGACATCTCCATACAGCACGTCCACGATCGAATTCCCCGACTCCTGCCCGGGCAGACTCGCCCAAAGCACCGCCGTCACGTTCGGGTTCTCGATCCACGGCTCCAGAATCGCAGGCCCGACCGAGTGCACGACCACAATCGTGTTCGGGTTCGCCTGTGCCACCGCGTTGATGAGGTTGTCCGCGTTCCCCCACAGCGTCAGGTTCTTCCGGTCGCCCTCGTTCCCGTCGACCGTCAGGTAGCCCTCGCCCGAGTCCGCGTTCACGAACACGAGCGCGACGTCCTGGTCGATCGCCGTCGCCGCCGCGCTCGCAACCTCGAAGTTGTTCAGGTACCACGACACGCTCGCCTTGTCCTGGCGCGCGCGCTGCTGCAGCGCCGCGAGTGGGTCGATGAGGTACGGGAAGTTCGTCGTGCCGGAGCCCCAGCCCATCGCGAGCGTGCCGTCGTCGCCTGCACGGTCGCCGTATCCGTTCGGGCCGCGGCTCGAGGGGCCAGCGTCGTTACCTAAATGCCAGAGTGTCAACACCACCACGAAGGCGACAATTGGAGAACACGCACCGATGATAGCAAGTGACCTCGGCTTGCCCAGAGGGAGCGCGTTCCCGATGTTCTTCAACAGGACCGTGCCGGCCGCGCCGATCTCGCGCACGACCTTGAAGTGGTCGTCCTGCACGTCCACGTGCTGGTTCGTCGCCGGGTCGTTCTGCGCGAACGCGTTGAAGCTCACTATGAATAGCATGAGAGGTCACGCGCACAACAGCGTCCGAGGGAGCGCACCATTCGGGTAGTTCTTATCCTGGTCGAGGAGGTACCACGCAGCGACGATGCGCTCCGCCATATCCGTGAGCCGCGACTCCGCAATGGTCCCGTTCTCCACGAACGCGGTCAGGTTCGGGCCCCACCAGGTCGTCCCGGAGCCGAGGTTGATGTCACCGGGCATAGACATCTGCAGCCGCGAGTCAGCCAACGCCCGAGGACATGTGCAGAATGGATGCTCACATCGAGCCCGTTGACGGCCGCGAGCGTCGAGTGGTGCGCACCCCAGTCGGACTGGACGTAGCCCTGGAAGCCGACCTCGCCCTTCAGGATCTGGTTCAGCGTGCGGTCGTTCTCGCACGCCCACGAAGCGTTGATCTGGTCTGCAGTGATGTCAGCGCGAAGACGATTCCGAGAAACACAAGATGCGCACTGTAGCTGCACATGACGGACGCAACGCCGGCCTGCACGGAGCGCATGAACGGGTGCAGGTATATCTCGTGCTCAGTGCGGTCGTCGACGTGCGAGGACTCGTGGTCGCGCTTGTGCTCCTGCTCGCTGTACGTCCACTGTCAGCCACTGCTGGAGACGTAGCAGGAGGAAACGTACTTGTTGATGTAGTGCTTTGCACACGCCTGGACGCCGCTCTGCTGCAGGCCAAGGACGGTCTCGTACGCAGACTCGCCCGTCAGATACGGGTCAGCCCCAAAGCCCTCCCAGTTCCGCCCGCCCTGCGCAATCCTGCCCATGTTCATCATCGGCCCGAGCGCGACATGCACGCCCTTGCCCTTGAACTCCGCACCCATCGCCTGGCCACGCTGACGGAGAAGCGTGCGGTTCCACGTCGAGGCGACAGTGATGCCCGCCGGGAACGCGGTCACGAAATCGGTGTCCCGGACGCCTAGCGGGGAGTCCTCGAGACAGAGCCCGGGGAAGTCGCCCACCGCGGCAATGTTGCCGACGCAGAGGCCCTTCATCCAGAAGACGCCAGTGGAGACGTTCACCTTCTGCTCGACCGACCAGCCCGAGATGAGCTTCTTCGCCTGGGAGTGCGCCTTCGCCCATGCGGGCGCAAAGTCGGGTATCAGGTCGGAGCCGGGAGGAGGAGGCGACTTCGGAGAGGTCGACGGGAACGTTCCCGGGATCGGCGACGCAGAGGGCACCGGGAACGACGAGAATGGGTATGAGGAGATCGGGAGGGTGCTGAGCGCTGTTAGGAAGTTGGGAGTCAGCACACTTTGTCACGAAGAACGATGAAGGACAGAGTCAGGAAGAACATCGAGAAGCCAAAGAAAGCCTCTCGGAGAAATCGAAGGGCGACCACACCCAGCCGCGCATCTATAGCACATGCCGTCCCCGCATTGGGTACGTCCGTGAAGGATCTCCGAGCTGCGAAACGACCGTCACCACGCATGCAGTACACTGCAACTCCACGTAACTTCGAATGCGGGATGGAGTTCTATGAGGTATCGATGGCTGTCGATGAGCCGACGTCGACTGGCACGGACAATCCCGATTCCAGGGCGGCGGAAACGTGCTGGAGTGAAGCATGGAGTTCATAGAGCAACTAGAAGGAACACGCCCTGACCAGGATACACGCAGCGAAACACGCTCACGGCAGAGACACCACAGATGCCAGCATACTCAGGGTTTTATCCTCATCCTGGCAACATCACGTCCACAGTCTGGCGAAGGCACGAAGGTGCCCTCGCTGCCGCAGAGTTCGAGGATCACGCGACGCATGGACCGTACAACGCATATATCGCAGGAGCTCCGGACGTGGTGAAAGACGCATACATGGATCCCAGGACACGTGCGGTCAAATGCCCACATCGTGCAGCAAACATGGATGACAAGATTGCGACGTCCATATTGCCCAAAGGATCAGGAGGCTCAACGCCGCGCCGAAAGCATGGTGAGTTCAAGGCAGACCAAATGTGGACGTGAGGCCACCGAAGATGTAGGAGCAGGAAATCGAGTTTCGGTCCATGATTTCACGAATCCGGTGATCCTCTCCTCCACGAAGGCAAGAGAAGACGGATGTCCATCCAGAACACTCCTTCTGCAGTGGCCTCCGAACGCGTCTGAACGTTGTACAAGACCGGGCACGCCTCGAAACGTTACGACACGCACAACGTATCTGGACACACACCCGCCATGTATATGCGCCTGCCGCATATTTAGCATCCGGATGGCTCTGTCGAACTCGCAGGGCCCAACTCTGCTCATGCCACGGCCCACGTTGCTTGCGGATGTGCCCCGCATACATGTATGGGGTCCTCAGCACGTGTGAACGAGCGGGCCACGCTTCGCAAGGACGCGTCTAAGCCTAGCACGACGCCCGGCACGCGTTCTCAATAAGCAAGGTTATTCTGGATGCGCGACTGCCCCATCGTAAGCGCAATGCGACCCTTGCTCCATGCGTTGGGACGCGTGGAGCAAGGGTGTGACGACGACTGGGAAGGGTGCACTTCGAGACAAGAATCGCGCTCCACGTCGCAGACGCCGTGCATTCCTCCAGAACCATTGTGGGATATTACGGGGCGGCGATGCATGCGTATATGCACGATGGATGCGCCGCGAACACGTGTAAGAATGATACACTCCGAGTCACAAATCGCGACCGCGTCGTTGGGGTGAAGATGTTTTGGCATACGAGGCTGAGGTGTTGGAGGACGCACGTAATACGTATGCATGATGTATGCGCAGTACCATGCCGGGAATGGCTCTGCCGTTTCAACTTCAACACGTCTTTCGACTGAGGGAGCAGGCATGTCCAGAGTCCGAGGACGCGTATGCCTCGCTGCAGAGTCTACGAGAATGTTTTCCTCGAGATAAGTAGGAGGACCGGGACTGAAACAGAGGCTGGATCGCAGCTGCAGGACTGACTTGTCCATGTAGTGCGCCACTTTCGAGCCCGTCGGAGCCTCGTACGAGACAGGGAAGTCGCAGGGCCCGAATGGCCCGGGACTCGTGCCATGAAGCCGTATACGACAAACGGCATCCCGCATCCACGCGACAGGTCCTCTGCACGCGTGCCCGAGCGGGCCCTGCTCCACAAGAACGTGTCGAAGCCTCCCTCCTACTACGAGGCCGCGCACGCGTTCAGTGCGCAGGTTTCTTCGGGACGCGCAGCTGCCCCATCGTATACGCGATTTCGCTCTGCCGTACACGCGTCCCGACGCGTGGAACATGGACGTGAGCACGGCTGGGAAGGGTGCACTTCGAGACAAGCAGCGCGGTCCGCGTCGCAGAGGTGCATTTCTCAAGCAGGTTCTGAATATGATGATGCATATACGCATGATATGTGCGCCGTGCCATGCTGGGAACGTCTCTGCCCTTTCAAGACGTCTTCCAATGGATGGATGCACTTTCATCGTGGTACAAGTCATAGACGTGCACTCCTCAAGGTAGTTTCGGAATGCGATGCGTTGGAGGACGCGTATACATGATATATGCGCCGGACCAGGCTGGGGAGCGGCTCTCATTTCGACACGTCTTGCCCAGACTCCGAGCAAGCGGAGGCACCACCGCAATATTAACGAGGATAGGTGCCAGGAGATGGGAACCAGGACTGAACCAGGCGTTGCAACTTGGAATGTATGACTCACTTGTCTCTGTAGCAGGGGCAGAGCTTGCCGTGGTGGCCGCCGCTGATGTAGCCACGGAGGTGACTGCGGACGACAGAGTCGACACCGACGCGCTCGCACTCGCCGACGCGACGGAAGAGACGGTGGAGAGCGCACTGGACACCGCGCTCGAGACCGTGCTAGGGGCAGCACTTGACGCCGGATCGCTGGACAGGACGCTTGACGCGGTCGACACCGCTGCGCTGGCGGTCGAGACAACGCTAGAGAGCGACTCGGAGGTCAGGACGCTCGAAGCCTCCGAGAACGAGGAGGCGAGCTGGGAGCTGCTCGGAGGCTGGGCATCGCTGCTAACGGCGAGGAGGAGCAGGGCACACAGGGCGGAGAGCCTGGTGCTGAGGAGAGCCATGGCGTCGACCGCAAGCAGAGAGGGAGCGGGGAAAGCTCGGGGCAGGGCTCGCGTTGTGCATTATATACTGCACCGCGAAGGCGAAGGCGAGAAGTTGCGAAAGCGCGTCGGGTGTGCCATGGGGTCGCTTCCCATCATTCGAGGCGGGCGCCAAGTGACGAGTGACGTAACGCGTCGCATCCCCGCGTCCACGGCTTGCGTCGAGTGCGCTGTGCTCGCTGTTCGACGACTGCCCTCGACACGTCTGCGCGCACCCACCCGGGAGCCTGCGTCCACGGCCTGGCGTCAGAACGGTGCGCCGGCGAGCAAGCTCAGCAAGAGGGCCCTCGAACCGGCGTTCTACTGCGCGCAATCAGCATGGCTGCCAGAGCTGGCCGCTCTGTTCCCACCTGCATTCCATCAGCCCTCCGTCTGTCCTTGTGGTCTGCCCCCATCGTGACCGCGCCAGTCGCGTCTCCTGACCGGTCCTCGCTCTCCCGCCCTCTGCCTACATCCGCCACGTCCGGAGCGCTGCAACACGGCCGCCTGCCCGGTCCCTTGAACGTGCATCGCGTCCTCGACAGCCCCGTCCAGCACACGGAGACGCACGAGCTCGGGACAGATGCCACTGGCAAAGCACATCGAGTGAGTACATCATGTCCATCGCATACACTGCAGCACACACCTCGCCTCGCGCATACCGTCAGATTCGCCGTCCTCGTTGCTTCAAGCATCCTGTACGGACAAATCAGTACTCAGTCGTCCATCGTGCACCGGCGTGCAGTGTGCACCCTCCCGCGACGCGTCCAAGTCCCACTGTCCCACTCCGCGCCCGCAATCGCCGTCAAGACACGCCCTCTATCCCCATCTGCTCGGACATATCGCGTCGCCTAGGCCAGAAGCGGCAACGTGCGCACGACCCTGCACGAAATCGCAACGTTGCTTCCTCCGTTGATCCCATCCGTGGCGGACGACATCCGCAATCAACTGCGTGCGTGACACTCAATGCTGCTCGTACGTCCAGCGCTCGATCGCCTGCAGAAGCACTCACACCCGCAGAGCCGCAGACGCGTCCCAGCACCGACTCCACGCCACCACACGTCTGCGCCTCCAGAGGATGCCTCGACGATCCGGTATCCGTGCCCTGCGATTCACCCGCCTCGGACACTCTCGCACGCGACTGCAGCGGGCTCTCTCGACAGCAGCACGCTCGCCAGCACTTCGGACGCGTCCGCTGCCCGAGTCCGCGGCCTCCAGCCTACTCAAGATCTAGCCTCGGTTCGCGCGGCACCCGCACGTACCTCGTCGCGGTAGGACCAGAGCCATGTACTCAAGGGACACTCACCAAACTGCCACGGACCCGCAACATATCTCGTTCGCCGTCGGGATTGCCCCGAGAACGATCTGTAGCCAGAAGGTCGCAAATTCTCTGTCAGCCTCTATCAGTCGCGACGGTGTGCGGGCGATGCTCACCTGCTGTCCACTCGTCGTCTATCCTACCGAATGGCGACGCTGCGACGCGGGAGTCGGGTGAGCACCCTGTATCGCTGGAGATTGCATGCATGACGAGACGAGACCCACAGCACATCGTACAGCTGCACCCGGCGGCAACATCCGCCACGCAACCTTCCCAAACATCTGGCTCGAACGCGACTCGGAGGCGGCCCTGGGCCGCGCATCCGCCGCCGTACCCGAGTCAGCCCGATGGCTGCGGTGTACCCGGAGCACGGCGAATGCGAACACGCGTGAGCTTGACCGCCGCACCGCTGTACAATCGCTCGTCGAGTCGATCCGGGAGCTTGCGTCCGGCGGGGAAACAGTCTGTCTGCCCGCGCAACCACCCACAGACGGTGACGTGTCAGCACCGGCATTCCGGGAAGCGGAAGACGACGACGACGACGACGGCGAGGCCGACGTACGTACGTGCACGTCGGAGTCCGCACTCGGAATGTGCGAGCCTGAGTATACGGCGGGGATGCCCGGGAGCGTGACTCTGAGGCGTCCGCGGCGGCGAGCTCCAGTGTCGGTCTGTCGGTACGGCCGCGGTCAGTACCCCGGGCCCCGGCGCACGACTCGGAAGCGGAAGCGGATAAGTAAGTGTAAGCTCACCAGCTCGGACGCGTCACGCGGTTGACCGTGGCGTGCTACGGTAGGCGGCGCTGCCGGAGTATCTTGTCGGAGCACACGGCACCGCACAGCGCACAGCGCACACCGGCGGGGACAGATCTGTGTGTCCGGACGGCATCGAGGAGCGTGGTGAGTACAGTGTGCATCTCGAGCCCGGGCAGAGCGGCAGACGTACCATCTGCGGAGTGTCGCACTCGAAGGACGCGCTGTCTATCTACTAAGCGTCGGCGTTCTCGTTTAGGCCCCCGGCGAGCGACACGCCAACGAGACCGGTCGGTTGAGCATGCGTGTTTGGACGGCGGTGACGTACTTCGTCTACAGGCTCGTGCTTCGCGTCGAGATGTACTCTGTACAAAGAGGCGGCTTCGCTGGTGAGCAGGTCAGTCCCGGAGCCAGCCCGGAGCCGGTCAATATATCTGGTACCCCGGAGACATACCTGCGCGCACTCGCCTGTTGTCTTCAATAGCGCTCCTCCGTCGAAGCGAAGTCGAGGGGCAACGGCGTCGATGTCTAGCGAGGTGGATCAGAGGTAAGATCTATCTCACGTGGGCTGTAGCCTGCGAGAGCAGAGGGACATTACCGGCGTACTGCGTGGCTGATGTGGCTGTTCCTGGCCCTGGTGAAATGCTCGGACGGATGCTGCGCAAACACGAGTTAGATGGCGGCGACGGGGGCGCGAGGAGCGGTACGTGCCTCAGCGGACCCCGGTGGCTAGGACGAGGACGGAGAGGCGGAGAAGCATGAGAGCTAGGTACGCGGACAATGAGAAGCAGTGGGAGGAGGTGTACCTTGCTACACGACGCGGGACGCCGCCGGCATGACGTCGACGGCTCGCTCCTCTTGAAGGAAGGGACAGTGAGCAGCGCGTACTAGTAGCAGAACGACACTCACCTGCGAAAACCAAGGTCACGGTCGAGTGTCCGGGTTGTGAACAAGGTTGTGGAGAGCGTCGTACGGCGACGGCAGCACGCAAGACGGCGACGAAAAGGAGAAGGGAGGCGGGCGGAGGGAAGGGAGATGGAGATAGAAAAAGACCCGAATGCTCTCAAAACTGAGTCTGGCTTGTCACCCGGAGCATGCGAGACACTTATACCCCGCAACTTTAGGGCGGACCTGTCCGCGGACGGACACATGGATGCGTCAGGAGCCAGGAAGCATACGTACGCATCTCCGCGTCGGACAGCTGACATACAAGCACAGACAACGTCGGAGCTCGCCACGCAGCCTGGGAACGACAGGAGGAGACGTGCCGAAGCGTCCGCCAACCAGAGAGCGACACGGGGCGGCGGGAATATTGCGGTGGGGGCGGACGAATGGTCTGGGTGCGAAGATGCGCGAATCGCACGTACGCGCAACAATCGTGTGCGAGGCGGGGGCGGTTCGCACTCGCCTCGTATATGGGCGCTCGGTAAGGGATGATCGGCCTTGGAAGTTCTGCGAGTGCGTCGTAGTTTCCGGAGGGCGGGGTATGAGGACCACATGCGGCTGTTGCGTGATTCTGCGTGTTCGTCCTGCTCGGAAGTGGTTCCTGGAGTTCGGGTATGTCGGCTGCAGCGTGGGTAGACATAGTATTGCCTATGTGACTATCTGCGAGCGAGGGAATGGTCAATTTCGAACTGCAGTAGGTCAATAATGCTGGGATACATAGCGAGCGAAGTTCTCGGAGAAGTGTACCCATGTGTTGCACCACGAACCCGGGTTTCGCGCCGAGCCTTGGCATCCCATGGCTGTACCGCATAGTAACGACTTTGAGAGCTGACGCATAGAGTATGAGATCACGTCGAAGAGGTTGCATTGCATGCGGCACACAGGATAGAGCACTTGGTGAATGCGGGATGTTCTCGGCGCAGTACAGAGACAGCCCATATGTCAACCACAATGCTTGCTGAACCCGAGGCATTCTGGTCTTGTAGCTTGAGGAATGACACCGGATGTGTATCGCAACTTGCACGGTACCGTGGCATAGCTTGAAATCGACGTCATTGCGAAGAAGCGGCACGGAGAGCTTCTGCGATGAGATCTGTGCAAGTGAATCTCAAAGGCCATCTCGCGTGTGTCTCTGTTGCATGGGAGGCTCCGGATCTAGTCTGAGCATCCACGGGCTTCTCGGGCAGACCAGTGACCATGATGATTCAACTGAGATGACTGAACGGCATGCCAAGCCCCGTAATCCCTTTGAAAGCGGTATTCCCTCCACTTGCGAGGCTGCCCTGCTGTTGAGCTGTCTCTTGTTCTGTGTGTTGTGTGTTAGTTTGATTTTGACCATGGGTCGCCTTGTGAACTGACGGAAACCACAAACACAAACCCTGCTTGTTCTGAGAGCACAAGGAACAAGTCACAAAAAGCCGAAGCCGTCACCCAAGTAAGACGGCTGCATTGCTCATATGCACCGGCAATCAGGCCTAGCAATCCTGTGTAAGTCAGCATGCATGCCGCAGCTCGGAAGCCCTCGCTACAATAGCATACACCTTGCCCGGACTGCACTGCCCACAGCCTTCTGAGCTGCCTCTGAGCCCTCTGTCAGGTTCTACTTTGATTCCTCATCCAGAGTATGAGTCGTGAGCACGAGAGGAGTGCTGCAGAGACTAGAGGCACAATATCACGATGTACAAGCGGTTATGCGATCAGCGCGGCGAGGTCCGCGCTCGAAGCGAGGTTAGTAGTCTGTCACTCCGAACAGCCTCGCTCTGTTCACACGTCCGGGCTGGACCCCGCCCGATAGTCGGCTGCCATCGTACGACTTTGAGCAGGAAATTGATCGTTTCTCTGTCATTCACGCTGACCCGACCTCCCCATGTACCATCATCCTCAGCCAGCTCTCTCTCCATGTATCGTCATCTACGGCCATTACTCCTTCTATTCTCTTGCTTCGCACGACGGCCTCTGTGTGCACGCAGTGTGAGTCGCACTGTCTTCGTGAGTGCTGTTATTTGTGCGGGGATACATTCTGCTCGATCTACATCCCCTGGTGCAGAGTACGTTGCTGACACACTGTGAACAGTACAGGAGTTCCTTCCCCATTGTCTCTCGAACGCAACTCTACGACGGCCTGCACAACACCAGCAGGACGAATGTTTGCGGAATGGCAGCTCGGAATGGCTGGTATGTGTCACCGGCTGTACACGTAGCTTACATTTGCCACTCCTGTTTGCGCCCTCACAATATCCCTCTCACGCTCCCGGTCAGTGTCCAGCGAGTCAGCGACAAGTACGCGTCGTGACGCAGCCCGGGGCAGTATTCCCGGATTGCTGTCCATGGTCCACCCGAGCAGCTTTGTTCAATGGGCAGGCCAGGACGATCCAATGACGCTCTCGAGAACCTACCTTGCATCCTTCAGACGAGTCGACACGTCTCGTGCATGACTGTCTCGACATGTACCGTGTTTGCGACCTTCTAGACTTCTAGTGGACCTAGCAAACGAGGTACATACCATACATTCTGCTTGTCCAGTGCATTACGCTTACCTGCACCTCTCCAAAGCCCGTCAAGCTCCCGTCGGCCTCAATGGTCCTGGCTGTACCCGGGTCGAGTGCGGACTACCCGGAGACTGGACAAGGTACGCTGTTAGCTCTCGATTCGACGCCTCCCACTCACCTGGTGCTCGTCGCTCGCTCCAACACGCTGCGCCGCCAGATACGAACGCCCTCGGACACAGCGCAGCGACATGGCTACAATATATATCAGCTCACCTCAGGTTGGCGGGGTCATCGTGCGTGACCTCATAGCGCACTCGCAGCCACCGCGGGCAGGAGACTTGCGAGCAGGTAAGTTAGTATCCATGTGTCTCTTTTATACCTGACTGATCGCCGCGAGCTCCCAGCGTGACCTGCCCCCTAAAGCGGACATCTCGCACTCACCTCTACGCCAATGTCTCCGCTGATCGACTCCGCCCGCAGTGTCCGCATACTATCGTCCAACATTCGCGCTGCGCGTCGCGGCGAGCGCGAGGCAGACACTTCTGCCAGAGTATCATTCAAAGGTCAGCATGTTGCGCGTCTTCTCACCTTCGTACGTACCTGCCAACTCACCTTTCTCTCCAGTGTTGCGAATGTCCAGATGCCGCGTGCTGGCCGGTCCAACCAACGCTGTGCCCGGCGCAACGACTGCGAGATCAGTTGCATCGAGTGTCGTTTGATGCGAGCCCGCTGCATGTACCAGATAGCGAGGACTGTGGTATGTGCTCCTCTTATGCTTCTAATATGCGCGAACTCACCTCCGTGGCACAAGCTTACAGTGCGGCATCGGGATGCGCGTAGCCCCTGCTCAAAGCTCCCATCCATCCGCCGCCCTGTCCGCCCAACGCCAGCGAGTTCCGCCCGAGTTGCGAAGCATCCAGCGTCGAAGTGCCAAGGAGCAAGTTCACGGTGAGTAGAAGTTGTCAAAATCAGGACGAGGACAGAGAGCGAGGCAGAGCGCAGCGATGGTGGTGGCAGGAGACAAGGAGACGGCGGAGCGCGACGTGCAAAGTGCACAATAGGCGCCCGTCTCCGGAACGATTTCCGAAGGCCCGCAGAAGTCTCCCGGTTGATACTGCATGTTTCCCGTCGCTGTACCTCGTGTGTAGTAGTGCTAGGCGGTATATATTTGCTTCCAAGTCTATCTCTCCAACGTCTGTGTAGCAAGTAGGCAGTCGAGCTCCGGGGAACCGCTCCGACTTCACTGCGTGAAAATATGGGTATCCACCTCGTACTAGTCTGCGCGCAGCTGACATAGCTTGTACTAGCCCACCGGTTGGATCGCAAGTATGTCTGCTGCGGATATGTTGTGACGACGACACTTTTGACTTATGGTATCCCGGGCGTACGACTTCACCTAGCCAAGCAGTGGCTATCTGCCATGGACAGGATATCGCCCGTGGGCTTCGGCTTTGACGAGACCGCCTCTCCACGCGTGATAAAGTGAGGGAGAGGCAAGCTAGCCCGTCGCAATGTGGGCTTGGATAGTTCAAGTAGCCTATCACGATAGCTGGCCGATTTCCAAGAGCCGCATGGGGATTGGATGGGGCGAGGAAGCTTCGAGAGAGTCGGGTATGACGTCACACTGTGTAATCGCGCTGGGCGGGAATCGCGCCCTTGATCCCGCCCTTGCCAAATCTAGAACGGGCCGACAAAGGCATGAATTATTCCACCTTTCAGTCTGTACATACAAGGGGACAGCCCAAACAGCACACGTGTACTTATAGTCATACTGGCAGGTAAGATTAAATCATAGGCAGACTGAGCACAAGTAACGCACCTGCACATCTACTGCAAGAGAACATGAGTCTTAAGTGTCGATGTCCCTGACTCGAACTGCTTGAGATTTATCCGTACCGATTGCTGGTGCCATGACCCGCCCGTATTCCGATCTGCGGACCGTGTGAGTTGCAGGTGCATGGGTCATCGCCGGGTCGTCGCCGGGACATAGATGTTCTGGAGGACGGACCAGTCCGAGGAAGTCAGTCACCGATCGAGACGAAGTATAAAAGACACAAGACTCAACACTCAGCGTTGACGTCAAGCACTGCCTTCACCTACTCCACATGCTTCCTTCTGACACGTCGACTGGGGGCTTTGTTGATCAGTTGTATGGTCCCCTGGGGCCTACTGACAGTGCTTCAGGCCCCGACGCCGGTACTGGTCCTGTCACAAACCCAGTGATGCCTGGGCTAATGCTAGTAAGTAAGCTTCCGGCCAACATTTAGCATGCAGTCGGCTTACAATGGAATTTCGCTTCCAGGATGTCACGACATCGGATACGAGTGACCAGGCACAGTGGGCGTCCCTGCTATCAAGTATGGGCAATGCTGGCCCAGGTCTCGCCGATGGAACTGGCAGCGGTCAGTGGAGCAGCGCGGGTCCCGTACCGAACAGCGAGGGGATATTTCGCGCCGCAGACTTGCTCCCGGCTCCGTTCCAGTTTGTGCCCCCGAGTCAAACTCCGGGGTCAGTCCCTGCTATGGGGACGTCTGCTGCGCAGAATAAGGTGAGTGGGTTGCCTTTTTCATGGCAGTACTGTAGGCTCACCTTGTGAAGAGTATCACCCTCCAGAACGTCGTGCACAACGTCGTGCAGAATGTCGTGATGTCGTACTTTCAGCAGTACCTTACGCCGCTTGAGCTCAGGCTGTCAGGCATAGAAGACCGAGTTGTGTCGGTGTCCCGAGACGTCGCAGCCCAACGCGAAGTCATCGAGGGACTGCAGACCCGCATTGACGAGCTCGGTAACCGGAAGGTTTTGAAGGATGGGTCTGGGGAGAAAAAGGAGCGTGACACAACATTAGAGGTGAGTCGATCGATGTCTACAGCCTCAGATGTTTTCTGATGTACGCACTTCAATTGCCAGGCCGCTGTCCATAGTGCGATGCTTGTGTTGATTGGTGTGGACAAGGACGACCTGGTGAAGAAGTTTCCAGACGATGCAGACGAACGTCCATACTACAACCTCCCTGAGCCGCTGCCAAAGGGCGCGCAGCACCGAGAGGATGCCAACGGCGACAAGTTATGGAACCCAGAATGGAAGCAACCATCCAATGCCGGCTACAATGCGCAGTTCGTCAAGGCCGTGACTGACAATGTCCTGCAAAACAGCAGTGAGTCCTAGTCTGCATCATGAGTTCGCCGTACTAAGTATACTGTCACCTGACCATCACTGTTCAGCTCACTATGGCCTTGACCCGGCTGTGCATAGCCGAGCGGTCGTCCGTGCGGCAGTGTTGACGTATTTCCGAGCTCTGAAACGGGAATACAGGTGGCACAGCACTCCAGAGGGAGTGAGAGAGGCCGCACAGAAAGCCAGACGTGATCGGCATAGGGAGCGTCGCCACAAGGTAAATTAGTTACACAATCGACTCAACAGAAACTGTAGACTGACCATGTGCATACAGAGGGCGAACGACCTCCGCAGTCGTATCCCGAACTTCCGGCAGAAGTATGGCCAGGAGAAAACAGAGGGACTTGAGGCCCTGGTCCATACTGACTGGGTTAGCTCCGACTACAGCTCAAGCGGGTCTGACTCTGAAGTCGACGCCAATGAACGAGAGCGCATGCGCAAAGAGCAAGGTGCAGGCAAGACCGCACTGGAGATTGAGGACCTAAGATGGAGGTCGAAGAAGGTGAGCAGATGATCAGTCACAACCTGAAGCGTGATGGTTTGCTGACCCTATGAGATCGCCACAGCTCAAGTGGCTGTACAGGCAGTTGGAGAGTATCGATCCTGAGGATCGGTACATAACCACCACCACCGCGTCAAAGGAGAATGACGTACCGCAGACAGGTTCGAAGCGCAAGCGTCAAGGCGAGCCAAAGCGGCGCCGCAGTAAGAGACCAAAGTATGAACGCTTCCGAGGGCCTCGGTTCACCGACAAGATGCGCGAGGGGTCAGCAAACCCAGCGACCGTGTACAAGGAGTGCGTTGATTTGGAGTGGGTAGAACGCACAGGAAACCAGGAGAAGTATGATTCGTATCCAGAGCGTCCGGCTCACTTCACCATTTTCGAGTTGGAGGAGGATACCTTCGCTGACGATGAATTGAATTGAATTGCTTGTAGTACCTACAATTATACGCTGGACGTTCATTGCATATCAGTCAAGTCGAATTGAAAGTTGGAACCTGGACATACCTAGGAGCGGCGCAAAGGGAGGGTAAGCTGATACTTTGTACCTTGGATCTCGACGGTGTAGTGCACAACAAGACTTGCCATGCTTTCGATGGGGATGAGGGGCGATGGACCTGGTTCACCCAGAGTGCAGTACTTGTCGTAAGCCCAGAGCTGAAGTCTGAATAAATTTGCACTATGAGTGACGCATAGTAGTCCGTCAGCTCCTACAAACATCTGCAGAGAGCATTGGGTATTACTCACAACTGCGCCCATGGTGTGTCCACAAGGTCCCGAGCCGCACGCTTCCACCAGCGAACATGAGCAAGAAATTGTGGCGGAATATTTGGAACATCGTAGACAAGGATGTCGAGAAGTTCTCCTACCCAGTAACGTCCATATGATGTTGCCGTAGACTCCGGAATCATGATGATTGAGTTTGGGGTGCCTGGGGTGCGGTTGGCTGCAATGTAACGTTGGCCAGAGAGGACGATGTGGTCGAAGAAGTGTCCTATGTCAGACACAAGTAGACTGCAAGGTGAAGTTGCCACCGCGACAAGGGAGTGGAATTGTTGAGAGGGATAACGACGCTGGAGAAAGCGGAGCAGTTCATAGTAGAGTGACGGAGGCATCCGCTCTCGGGATGACCGCGCACTCAGAGCAAACTTTACGTTCTCTGCATGCATGAAGTATATCGGAGGCGGGAGTGTCAGCATGAGCCTCTCAAAACAGCGGCATGTTTGCTCACCATCTTGTCGCGCTTCGTCCAGATCATCAGCGAGAGCTTGGAAAGTTCCCCGGCTATCCTTTGTTGCCTTAGTCATGGCATCGAACATGCCACGCAATCCCTCGTGATGTGCTGCTTGCAGCCCGTGAAGCATCTGGAATGCGGTAGTGAGCAGCATCCATACCGAGCCCCGACTGGGTACGTACCAGCTGGTTGAGGCGTACCATGCGTTGGAATTCACGAAAGAATGTGCATTCCAACTCGCCGCCGCTGTGACCGCTAGTTTTGTAGCTCTTGAGGATCTTGTTCATGCGTTCGAACAGAAAAGTCCAGAACTCGCGGAGCGGTCCGAAATCTTGTACGAACTCTGCAATATGAGTGGCGTAGTGGTGGTTCGGCTTGATGACATTGGGTCCGTAGATCTGTACAAACAACGAGGACGGTTACTGGCAGAGACGATGATGCCGTGCGTGTAGACATACCTCTATCAGTTCCGTGCAGTATTCTCGAATCAGCGAATCAGCGGTCCTGACTTGCACTTCAGTAATATCATCGAGGAGGAGCAGCGAGAGCGCAGCACAAAGTTTGAGAAAGTTAGGACAGTCAAGCGGGTGCATGCGTACGCCGCCCCCATGTGACTCGTGTTCGGACTCCTCTTCAACCCACACTTCCCCTTCGTCAATCTCAACAGCTCCATCATCGTCGGACTCAAGAATGAGCTCCTGAATAGAAGTGAGCCTGCTGATTGTCACCCTCAGATGAGTTGAACATACCCGTGCTTTCTCGGTCTTGCGGCGGTCCCGCGAAGAACGGCGTATCTCTCCAGAGCGGGGGTATTCTGGACGCCGGCGTCTTCTGCTGGCGGCCTTCTTGGTGACAGCCTGCGACTTGATGAGATCACCCCGATTTGCAAGACGCTCTCCGTCAGGATCAGGTTCGCACTGCGCCCACAACTCTGGTAGCTACGCCAAGACAGATAGTTAGCGCATAATCAGACAGGCAGTTTCACCAACTCACAAGGAGTGGTGCCACAACAGTAGCCAGAATACGCCACTGGTCAGCCGTTAGAGATCCTCCAGAAGATTCTCCAACGTCAGACGGAAGCCGTCCAAGCTGTACTGGTAGACGGAGCTGGCGAAGAGTTCATCAGGATACCACTTCCGCTTACACCCATCAGTTGGTAGTACATACAGTGGCGAGTTTCTCCTGAAAAACTCGGAGTTCCTTGTCCTGGCGCAGGATACCGTGCCGTACCCAGATACCATGGATGTGGTTTTTGACCAGGCCTGTAGTGCGCACTTAGCACAAATGTTCATATATCTCAAGCGGAACGGGCATACCAAGGAATAGATTATGCATGGGATCTACGACGATCTGCCTGCACATATCGAAGTACGGCAGACGGGCAAACTCGGACCATCTTGTTGCGTACTGTTTCACGAAAGCCTCCCGCGCAGCGTCGCTATCACAACGTCGGTATGTGTCCATCATCTCACGGTGCTGGCTATCAGTGCGCCGAGGAAATGCTGCAAGGATTGGAGTTAGTACGTGATAAGGTTGCCGTGAGGACAGACAAATGCAGGGAACACACCATCTTTGATGAAAGCATCCGCTGTTGCCTTCATCGCCTTCGTAATCCAATCCAGGGTGCAAAAGTACTTGTGAGAGTGTGACGCAAAGCCCCCAAGCTTATGTGCTGCGGGCTTGTCGCAGAATATGCCGACTAGGATCACCCGCACAAGTCGCCCTCTTGGATGCCTCGGTGTAGGGATCATGACTCCGTTACGCCACAAACGAAGGAGTTCATTGACTAGGATGCGGATAAAGCGTTGGATCTGGTCTGGGTTGGCCTCCTTTGGCCCCGGGATGACCGCAGCCAGAAGGAGTGAAGCGGCCCGATAGCTGACGCCTCAGTCAGATGATGTTCACCACCGAACATAGACAAATCACTCACCGAAGGTTTGTAGGCAAGTTGACAATGTTGAATGAAAGCGGACAGGATGAATGTCTTTTTGCGTACGCGCTACGTAAATATGAGAACCTGCCAGTTTTGTTAGAATACAAACAATATACGACTGGACTAGGTACTCACCAATCGCACCCAAGGGTCACCCCAATACGAAGCTCTCCGTCTGGTCCCTCCTTGAGGTCGTATCGGAAGAAGGGCTTCCCATCGTGGCCAAGGAGAGTGCGGCAAATGCGACCATCGAAGATGGTCCTGAGTTTCCCAAGTATATGGGGCCAGCGTCTCCACTCGTCCATCGCATCTTCCATGCCAGGAAGCGCGAGGATTGCAGTGAGAAGGTCGACTAGAGTCGTGAAAGGAAACTGGAGATGAGGCCTACGATGTCCTCGCGATTCCATCTTGAACAATGGATGTTGACACTCATCGCACGCCGCATCGGGGAAGTCACAGACGGTCTCTGGAAATGGCTTGAGACAGCGCGGGCACGTTGGGGCAACACGGAAGGTTGGTTCAACACCGAGGAAGGCGATCGCGCCGGACAAAGATGTCCGCAGGTATGCACGAAGATAGTCGTGCCCGAGCTCATGGAAGATGTAGCCGAAGACCGCCAAGAGAAGGTCGCAGAAGCGGAAGGGGAGATGGGCAGTGAGGTGCAACCACACGGTGATGAATGTCGCCATCAACACCACTGGGTGGTATAGATTCAAGGTCGCCCACCTAGGTACCGACGGATGTGTTCGGACTTGGAAGGGATCATTGTCATCCTCATCACTGGCAGTTTGTGCAGTCGTGACGACATGCTCTCTGTCTGTCCTGGCAGGGAGTTGAGGGAACGCTGTCACCTCGTCGTGTGTTGGAGAGCCTGCGACGGCATCCATGCCCTCCTCTTCACAGTCGACGTCCATGTCTTCTTCCTCGTCCTCGTCTTCGAAAGTCTGCTGGTGTGCATCTGTGTCTGTATTGAATCCCGAGGGATCCACGTAGTCGATGATCATGTTCTGCAAATGCTTGTCAGCATAGTTGTATGCTGGAAATTGGCGAACGTACGGAAGTAATCGAATTCTCGGAAGAGCCCTGAACGCCTGCAAAACCGCTGGCCTCCATGCCGTGCCCAAAGACAGTGGCAATTGCGGCTCGAAGACATGAGCCAAGTGCGGCGGTGAGACCTGGCTCCCCGGGGGTGATCGAATCTATATAGTGCTGTATCAGCTTAGATCCTCACGGCATCATGATGCGCGCGCACTGACTTTCGGGAACCCGTGTGGCACTGCCGCGTGCATCTGATCCTGCTGCACTCCTTTCGTCGTCCTGGCATGCAAGAAGAATCAGGCCCTTGTTCCCAGCGCAAGTAGCATATTGAACAACGTACCTGGCTCAATTGAGCGGCGGGTTGTGCATCTGAGTCTAAATGACTACCTTCGTCGCTACGGACTGAGACGGATGCCTGATTACATAGCTCAACCGACAGCCTTGCTCCCAGTAAATCAGAGTACGTACTTGTCGACTGATTGCCCTCAGAGCCTGCCCAAGATGGGCCTCACGCGTCGATCGAGGGATGCGCCTCTTACCCTGGCACCTGGGACATTTACATATGACGAGAAAAGAAACCTTGCGGTTCCCGTTCTTAGTTCAACTGATCAGTGGGAAGTTTCTATTGCTATTGGGGCAGGAAACTCACCGGCATGCGACACAAGATCTTAGACAGACGGTGTTGCAAGCGGCAGTTGGTGGAACGCTTGAGGACATACAAGTCAACGTCAAAAAGATACGTACAGGACGCACAACCTTGAAACGTACGTCCCGCCCCTGGGCGTGTCCACACGTGGATGTCCTTAACTAGTCCGACTATCCGCATCCACTGAGCCGATGAAGCCATCTGCCAGGATTCTTCTAGAACCAGTGGGCGACGTTGTACTCACACGTGAATTCTATCAGAAGCAATGAGATTGCGATCATACTGACACATCTTCAAGACGTTCCGCAACATCCTCAACAGTACATACATAATTGTCCACCTTCAACTTCTCCAAACGACCAGCGAGCTTCGTAACTTCTTCGGCATCCTGTACGCGCCGGCGGATAGGACGTGGGCGGGGCCGCAGACGGAGCTGAGGATGCGCCCGACGGAATCGAGCATGGCGATAAAGTTTCTGCGATCGAACACAGGTTAGTTCTCGCAACAGCACATAAAAATTGGACTGACACACGATGAGAGCATCCATCTCGTCGACAATGGCCTGCCAGGCGGGAAGAGCCTCGGCAGGAACTGGGTACATGGGCGAGGACGTCAGCATAGCTGACGCATGGCACCGCAGCCAGTGCGCGGTGCGAGAGACAACGAGAGGACGAGAGCGTGTGGCATTCACCTCGAATGCCCAGAGAGGAGCGATAGGAATGTGCTGATCGACTCCTATGAAACGGTCCAGTTGCGCGGTGACGAGCGGTCTTGCAGGCATTGGCAAGGGGGAATAGACGAGCATGGTGAGGATATAGGTATCCGGATCGACGAAGCAACCGTCCCGTCCGCCCTTCCCGCCTCGATGAATACCAGCGCACAATCTCAAACAAACAGAACACTCACCGGCATGACATCGACGAACACATGAAGTTCCACGTTTATGCCGAGGTCCGCCTCTTCGCCCTCGGGCTTCCACGGATCCTCCCCCAGCAAACTGCGGATGAAATACTCCGTCGACGTGCATGGCACGCGAGTGTTGGGGTCAAAGCTGAGTCGCCGTGGGTGAGGTGTAGGAGCGCGACGCTTGTAGGGGCTGGGGTAAGAGCGGGCGACAGGGACCCGGAGGAGGCTGGAGTGGGGGCCGGGGATCTTAGGCATGTTGACCTTGAGTGGTTGAAGTCGTTAGAGGTTTTGAAGATGCGAGTGGCATGGTGTCGACCATTATATAGTCAGCGAGGGGGATATGACGAGAAGAGAGGCAATAGCAGATGCAAGGGAGATGATGGTACTAGTCCAACTAGCCCAAGCGCCTGCAGTACACGCGCGCGCCGTACTTACTTTGGACTGGCAGCGCCTTAGAAGTACGGGTGTGGACAGTCGAATCCCTCTCGAGCATCACCAGTTGCAAGGGGTATTGACATACTAACATAGATTTGTTACGACCGACGCCGATATACTATGTACTGTATATGTACGCCTATGTGGTACTCCATACCATATTACAGCATGCTCGTGCGTGGTCGTGCGCATCTGGCCGGAGTCCGACTCCTTCCTGTCCCGTATGACCGTTACATTGTTCGGCCTGCGTCGTTGATACAGCATCTGCAAGTTCTCTGTTAGCTCAGTGAGCACGCACCAGCGCGCTGCATCGACAGTCCCGAGCTGCGAATGCGATCTACCCCTCGCGAAGTCTGTCCCCTTGACCAGATGTATTCTGATGATGCGGACGACTTATGAGCTCCCAGGCGCGTCATCCATCTCTCCCACGGCGGGGATCTCAGCGTTT
Organism: Sanghuangporus lonicericola; assembly: GCA_016618145.1. Taxonomy (NCBI): domain Eukaryota; kingdom Fungi; phylum Basidiomycota; class Agaricomycetes; order Hymenochaetales; family Hymenochaetaceae; genus Sanghuangporus; species Sanghuangporus lonicericola. Next base: position 25,399 of record WJSG01020103.1, read on the forward strand.
CAGACGGGCGAAAAGTCGAGGTAAATACGCCGTCCGAGGTTTCCTTTTGTCTCGTTTTGCTCGAAACGGGACAAAAGGCGGTTGAAAGGTTACCTCGCGCGGCAATAGCACGCCTTTTGGCCCGTCCGAAACGCCGAGATCCCTGCCGTGTCCACTGCCCCAAATGTGTTCCTTATATGGCATATGTTCAGGCGTCGAACATTTGCCATATAAGGAACACAATCAGCTGTCGCATGCCCGCCACGTCCCGCCCACCGAATTCAAAGTTGGACATGTACTCACATAATCATAGGTGACTCGCATAGTCGCGCGCGTTGCAGAGCTATAACACAGTGTCGGACTTACCCCACAACACGGTCATGTGAGTACGAGGGGCCGGGCCCTGGTGACACTGGGAGGCTTGCAGGCCTCCAGCGGGAGACAGAGGATGCGTATAGACGCAATAAGGGACGCTGTCGAAGGCGAGCCAAATGCCGCCTGAGTGCCGCAGCTGGGTGATCTTCACAACAGCGGCGTCGCGCTGGCAAGTGCGCCGACATTGAATGTGGGACGACTGTCGAGTACTCAGACACTGTGAAACATGGAGTGTAATCAGCGAACGTGCATAGGGGAAACGCGGGAGTCGAAGTGTGGTACCCCGGGCCCTCTTGTCCAAGTGTGCGCCTTGGACACCGTGGCATTTTAGGTACCACAGCAGCGCCGCTAATACGAGAGGAGAGGAGAAAGGGTAAGCAATGCACGATACCGCGAGACGATCCTCGTATACAGTGTCTTGAGAACTCCTGTAGCCCCTGCCATATCCCAAACTCGACTAAACCTCGTAGGTTTGTGGTGACCAAGCGAAGTGGTTCAAGTCCGGGGTCGAGAGGGGTCGCAGAAACACAGACAGACAAAGAGGATGGGAGATGACAGGGTGCTTACCATTCTTGCGCAGTCCACCAAACCAAACGATCCCCAACCCTCCAGCGTAGCCTGTGACTTCCCATCTTCGTCGCGCATTGAGCTCCAGGATGCATTAGGCGAGACGTTCCCAGCATAAGAGTAATCATAGAGTTAGAGCGTAATGGCCAAGTGAACTCTCAGAGCATGTCGCCAGAAGATGATGGTAGGGCTGAAGTGCGCCGCGCGCGACTTCGGCGCGTTGAGTCTCGCTCGGCGCTTAGCATACCAAATATGAACTGGCTGAACCACGTGGATAGTTCCTCCATCCAAAGGCGCTAACGAGACTGAATTGTCTGTCCACAAACTCGCACAGGTTGTCTCGCCACTCTATCCCGAGCTCTTCGCTTACTGACAGAGGCTGGCTAGCCACCCTTGGCGACTGGGACGACAGCGTCAAGCTTCGAGACTCTCCACACGCGGAGAGTTCGTCTGGCCGCGCCACGCACTGTGCCGTGGATATCCGTACTACCGTATGTTCTAACTACGCTAAGTCAGCTCTCCTGACCTAGCCCGATTCGTACGACGTGGTCGTTCACGCAGTGCTTCTTAACCACAGAAGCCGTTCCTGTCTTCCTTGCAGTCCCCCGCATCCCCTGGTGTAGTATGCCCTGTACGGTGGGCAGTATACCCTGTACGGTGCTCAGAGACAAGTGATCGATCTGGAGGATCTCTGCACGCCAAACACCCCGCCTGTCAGCAGCGCCCCGACGCCCGCTCCGCCTACCGCCTCTCGCCCCGTATTCGTCCCTCCCCTCGTCTCGCCACTGCCTGCACACAGCAGCGCCATGTCTCCACGTTCAGCTGGAGTACTTGTCCTTCCCCGGTGACAAGCCACGGTTTCGCCCATGTCCGCCATATCCGACGCACTGCCACCGCACACGAGGCTACTGGACTCTCTGCTGCGGCTTCTCACGCTGGAGCTGTCTCGGGCACAAGATATATTTGTGGTCTCTACTGTACAGCGCCGCGATCGTATACGGCAGCGGGACATACTGCACGTCCGCCCCGACGACTCGGGCAGCAGGTTCGCTCTCATCCTGGTCGAGGAGGTACCACGCAGCGACGATGCGCTCCGCCATATCCGTGAGCCGCGACTCCGCAATGGTCCCGTTCTCCACGAACGCGGTCAGGTTCGGGCCCCACCAGGTGGTCCCAGAGCCGAGGTTGATGTCACCGGGCATAGACATCTGCAGCCGCGAGTCAGCCAACGCCCGAGGACATGCCCTGAACAGATGCTCACATCGAGCCCGTTGACGGCCGCGAGCGTCGAGTGGTGCGCGCCCCAGTCGGACTGGACGTAGCCCTGGAAGCCGACCTCGCCTTTCAAGATCTGGTTCAGCGTGCGGTCGTTCTCGCACGCCCACGAAGCGTTGATCTGGTCTGCAATGACGTCAGCGCAAAGACGATTCCGAGAAACACAAGATGCGCACTGTAGCTGCACATGACGGAGGCAACACCCGCCTGCACGGAGCGCATGAACGGGTGCAGGTATATCTCATGCTCAGTGCGGTCGTCGACGTGCGAGGACTCGTGGTCGCGCTTGTGCTCCTGCTCGCTGTAGTCCACTATCAGTCATTGCCGAAGGCGTCCTAACAAGTTGAAACGTACTTGTTGATGTAGTGCTTCGCGCACGCCTGAACGCCGCTCTGCTGCAGGCCAAGGACAGTCTCGTACGCAGACTCGCCCGTCAGATACGGGTCCGCCCCAAAGCCCTCCCAGTTCCGCCCGCCCTGCGCAATCCGTCCCATGTTCATCATCGGGCCGAGCGCGACATGCACGCCCTTGCCCTTGAACTCTGCACCCATCGCCTGGCCACGCTGACGGAGGAGCGTGCGGTTCCATGTCGAGGCGACAGTGATGCCCGCCGGGAACGCGGTCACAAAGTCGGTGTCCCGGACGCCCAGCGGAGAGTCCTCGAGACACAGCCCGGGGAAGTCGCCCACGGCGGCGATGTTGCCTACGCAAAGGCCCTTCATCCAGAAGACGCCGGTCGAGACGTTCACTTTCTGCTCGACCGACCAGCCCGAGATGAGCTTCTTCGCCTGGGAGTGCGCCTTCGACCATGCGGGAGCAAAGTCGGGGATCAGGTCGGAGCCGGGAGGAGGAGGCGACTTCGGAGAGGTCGACGGGAACGTTCCCGGGATCGGCGACGCAGAGGGCACCGGGAACGACGAGAATGGGTATGAGGAGATCGGGAGGGTGCTGAGCGCTGTTAGGAAGTTGGGTGTCAGCACACTTTGTCACAAAGAACGATGAAGGACAAGGTCAGGAAGAACATCGAGAAGCCAAAGAAAGCCTCTCGGAGAAATCGAAGGGCGACCACACGCAGCCGCGCATCTATAGCGCATGCCGTCCCCCCATTGGGTACGTCCGTGAAGGATCTCCGAGCTGCGAAAGGACCGTCGACCATGCATGCAGTACACTGCAACTCCACGTAACTTCGAATGCGGGATGGAGTTCTACGTCACGAGGTAACGATGGCTGTCGATAACCCGACGTCGACTGGCACGGACAACCCCAATTCCAGGGCGGCGGAAACGTGCTGGAGTGAAGCATGGAGATCATAGAGCAACTAGAAGGAACACTCCCTGACCAGGTACACGCAGCGAAACACGCTCACGGCAGAGACACCACAGATGCTAGCATACTCAGGGTTTTATCCTCATCCTGGCAACATCCCGTCCGCAGTCTAGCGAAGGCACGAAGGTGCCCTCGCTGCCGCAGAGTTCGAGGATCACGCGACGCATGGACCGTACAACGCATATATCGCAGGAGCTCCGGGCGCGGTGAAAGGCGCATACATGGATCCCAGGACACGTGCGGTCATATGCTCAAATCGTGCAGCAAACATGGATGACAAGACTGCGACGTCCATATTGATCAAAGGATCAGGAGGCTCAACGCCGCGCCGAAAGCATGGTGAGTTCAAGGCAGACCAAATATGGACGTGAGGCCACGAAAGATGTAAAAGCAGGAACTCGAGATTTCGGTCCATGATTTCACGACACGACACTACTGTCGCGATCGCAACAGTCATCCGGTGATTCTCTCGTTCACGAAGGCAAGAGAAGATCCAGAGGACCAGAACCCCCCTTCTGCAGGATCAGCGCGTGACTTCGGAACGCGTCTGAACGTCGTACAAGACCGGGCGCGCCTCCAGAAACGCTACGACACGCACAACGTATCTGGACACACACTCGCCATGTATATGCGCCTGCCGCATATTTGGCATCGAGATGGTCATCAGCACGTGTGAACGAGCGGGCCACGCTTCGCAAGGACGCGTCTAAGCCTCGTGCGACGCCCGGCACGCGTTCTCAATAAGCAAGGTTATTCTGGATGCGCGACTGCCCCATCGACATCGTAAGCGCAATGTGACCCTTGCTCCACGCGAGCAAAGGTGTGACCACGACTGGGAAGGGTGCACTTCGAGACAAGAATCGCGCTCCGCGTCGCAGACGCCGTGCATTCCTCCAGAAAAGTTGTGGGATACGGGGCGTCGATGCATGCGCATATGCATGATGCATGCGCCGCGAACACGTATAAGAATGATACACTCCGAGTCACAAATCGCCATTGCGTCGATGGGGTGCACTCCCTGAGGATGTTTTGGCATACGAGGCGTTGGAGGACGCATGTATGCATGATGTATGCGCAGTAAGTACCATGCCGGGAATGGCTCTGCCGTTTCAACTTCAAAACGTCTGACGACTGAGGGAGCAGGCATGTCCAGAGTCCGAGGACGCGTATGCCTCGCTGCAGAGTCTACGAGCATGTATTCCTCGAGATAAGTAGGAGGACCGGGACTGAAACAGAGGCTGGATCGCAGCTGCAGGACTCACTTGTCCCTGTAGTGCGCCACTTTCGAGCCCGTCGGAGCCTGGTACGAGACGGGGAATTCGCAGGGCCCGAATGGCCCGGGACGCATGCCATGAAGCCGTATACGACAAACGGGATCCCGCATCCACGCGGGAGGTCCTCTGCACGCGTGCCCGAGCGGGCCATGCTTCACAAGAACGTGTCGAAGCCTCCCTCCTACGAGGCCGCGCACGCGTTCAGTGCGCAGGTTTCTTCGGGATGCGCAGCTGCCCCATCGTATGCGCGATATGGCTCCGCCGTACACGCGTCCCGACGCGTGGAACATGGACGTGAGCACGACTGGGAAGGGTGCACTTCGAGACAGGCATCGCGGTCCGCGTCGCAGAGGTGCATTTCTCAAGCAGGTTCTGCATATGATGATGCATATACGCATGATATGTGCGCCGTGCCATGCTGGGAACGTCTCTGCCCTATCAAGACGTCTTCCAATAGATGGATGCACTCTCATCGTGGTACAAATCATAGACGTGCACTCCTCAAGAAAGTTTCGGAATACGATGCGTTGGAGGACGCGTATAGATGATATATGCGCCGTACCAGGCTGGGGAGCGGCTCTGCCATTTCGACACGTCTTGCCCAGACTCCGAGCAAGCGGAGGCGAACGAGGATATGTGCCAGGAGATGGGAACCAGGACTGAACCAGGCGTTGCAACTTGGAATGTAGGACTCACTTGTCTCTGTGGCAGGGGCAGAGGTCGCCGTCGTGACAGCCGCAGAAGTAGCCACGCTGGTCGCTGCGGACGACAGAGTCGACACCGACGCGCTGCCACTCTCCGACGCGACCGAGGAGACGGTGGAGAGCGCACTGGACACCGCGCTCGAGACCGTGCTAGGGGCAGCACTTGACGCCGGATCGCTGGACAGGACGCTTGACGCGGTCGACACCGATGCGCTAGCGGTCGAGGCGACGCTAGAGAGCGACTGGGATGTCAGGACGCTCGAAGCCTCCGAGAACGAGGAGGCGAGCTGGGAGCTGCTCGGAGCCTGGGCATCGCTGCTGACGGCGAGGAGGAGGAGGGCGCACAGGGCGGAGAGCCTCGTGCTGAGGAGAGCCATGGCGTCGACCGCAAGCAGAGAGGGAGCGGGGAAAGCTCGGGGCAGGGCTCGCGTTGTGCATTATATACCGCACGGCGAAGGCGAAGGCGAGAAGTTGCGGAGAGCGCGTCGGGTGTGCCATGGGGTCGCTTCCCATCATTCGAGGCCGGCGCTAACGAGGCGATCAAGTGACGAGTGACGTAACGCGTCGCGTTTTCCGTGCATTTTCTTCTCGCAGCGGCCTTCCTGCCCTCCGCTCCCTTCTCGCTCTTCTCCCGGCTGTACTTGTGCTCTGCTCGCCGTTCGACGACCTCATGCAGCACGGAATGGACTCCCCTCGCGGGCCGCGTCGGGGGCGTCACTGCAGGACCGGGACGGTGAATGCTCAGGTGATGATGGCCCGACGTGCTACGGCGTCAGAACGACACGCCGCCGAGCAAGACCGTCTTCGATGTCGCGTTCTACTCAGAATCTACTGCGCCCAATCGCCCATACGGCACCCAGCTGCAGGCCGCCTCCCGCGTCGCCCCTCTCACCCCCGTCAAACGTTGCATAACCGTCCTCTAGGCTCTGTTCCCATCAGCCCCCCTCGGCCGTTCCTCGTGGTCGCTGGCTCAGCGTGACCCACGGCGGGCGCGTCTCCTGACCTCCCGACGTCGGATGCGTGCACTCGCGCCCGTTATGTCCGACACCTCTCGGATCGCTGCATCGCGACCTTCTTGAGACCTTCGCGGTACGTTGGTCCACACGATTTCGCCTGCTGCATTGTCTACGAACGAACGTTCGCGGTCCTTGTCCTTCCATCTGTCGCTCTAAACCCGCATCTATTGTCCTGGTCGTCGACGTGCACAACGGATTTTGCCTTCTGGACGTTCTCGGCCAGTTTCTTCAGCTTCTGGTGGCGGTGTCAAGACACCGGCGCATGCCGCCGGCTGTGGCAGAAACTCTCCATTCTGGTGGACCAGAACTCTTCCGACATGCGCGTGTCGAGTCATCGCTGCTCTTCTTGTGTCGCTCTGGAAGAGTCGACGCGAGCAAAGGTCCGTACACGGTGTGCCAGGGCGTTTGGCCCTCCCCTGGCACTTCTGCAGTATCATACTTATGTAGATCGCAAACGACCGCATGCCTACGAGGCCCGCGATCAGACCAGTCACCACAGAACGATTGCCGGCCAGGGACTGGAAGGTATGTACATACAATGATACATACACACGTCGGGACTTGCTTGCATCCCCATGACGACCACCGTCTGACGGTCCGTCGCGGTCCTTCCGTTCCTCCCTGCTGTCGCTCCGCAACACTCCGTCTTCTGCTCTTCCAGGCCTCTCCTGTCCCTGCTGACCTCCAGACTGCCAGAGACCACTCTCCTCGTGCGACGTGCATTGCATCGGACGTCCTCCCGCCACGCCGCCGTCACACCCGCCGTCGCACATACCTCGTATCTGCATCTCTGCCGTTCACGCCCGTCTTCCAGTCCGTCCGACCGTATTCTTGGTCCCACTCTAATACCCTTCCACGAGCAGCCCGCGCACAAATGCACTCAGATATCTATGCGATCTTCCAGGGACCAGCACAGGGCATCTCTCCGGCTTCCCTGATCGGCATGCATATACTCAATTTCGTAGCTGCAGGTACTAGTACAACATTACACAGGCTCGCCTCCCTCTCAGCCTCTCAGCCTCTCAGCCTCTCAGCCTCTCGTCAGCGGTCCTTCCTCGCACAACTGCACCTATGCATACAGCACTCCGATGAGTTCTAGGCGCCATCGCGAACCGCAGGTCCCGAGCTAGCGCTCAGCACTCATCCCCGAACTCGGCGCCCACCGACGTCTTCCCCTCCGTCCTGCCTCGGCCTTGTCCCGCCAACAACCCACTCACCTCCGCGAATCACCTTGGACGAGCTATATACACATAACATAGCGGCGCTTGAGAGCGCGAGCGCACCCTCGAAGAACATCTCACCTTCTCCTTCTCCGACGGCCCATGGCCCATGGGATGGGACACACGGCGACTCGGAAGGTCGCGCGACAGTCTTTCCGATTTCGCCACCATCGTCGACCACAACGGTGTGTTCTCGTTCTTCCGACGGGTGCTGCTCCTCGGGCCCGGGGATGATGCGCACCCTGGAGGTGGATCAGGATTCAGAAGTATGTGGTGTCTCTTTGGGCTGTTGGGTGGGTACTTGTATGCGGCCCGTCGGGACTGGGGCCTGGAGGGAGGGGATCGACGGACCTACCGACAGGTATGAGGAAATCCGTCTCGCAGCCGGAAGACGTTCTACATCTGTCACACAATGCCATGTATCACGCACTGCGCGCCCAATTCCGGTATGTCCGACATTTTCGACCGCGAACCTCACGAACTCTTTACTGTTGCTGACGCGCTGCTGAGTTCTCACCCACGGCCGTCGGTCCCGCACGTCGTTCCCCACTCGCTGAAGCTCCAAGCTTGCCCCATTCCTGCACCGTTCCTGCACCCTCATACGTACTCTCGAGTCTCGCCAACGGCACCGCAGCGCCGCCCGCCGCCGGCAATCTCGCTGCCCCCCGGGCCCGTTCAGGGTCGCCTCCTCGCGGGAGCCGTCAATCTCCGGCGCGCCGCTTCAGCGGGCCACTGTGACTGAGTCCTGACCCATCCTCGTCCTCTGCACCAGGCCTGTAGACGTCAGCATACATCCAGTACTACAGACTAACAGTGTCTCGCGCCCGGCTCGCCTTCTCGCAGCTGTGAAAAAATGAAGTTGGTCGCGGGACGGAGGGGACGCGTGCGAAGTCTATATTCATTACCGCGACACAGCCACCCCGCAGGATGCAGATGCCTCCAAGATTGACTAGCGATATCTCGCGCGGGCCTCACCACGACTTTCGACGTTCAGACTGACCTCGCTGGACTCCGACGGACGGACCGAGTACGCTGGACGGAAGGTCCAGCGACGATTCGAGGCAGTGCCAGGTACGGTAGCTGCTAGCCTGCATATTACTCTGAACTCTGAAGTTTGGAAGACGTTGATCGCCGCGGCGGATGTGATTCATACTTACACATACACGAGACCGCGGACTGTATCTCATCGTAGCGAGCCCGGGTACGGGTATCAAGCTGTATGTGTCACCGTCCCTTCTTTCGTGTTCCCGACTTCCCATTGCCAATGGCCGCCATAAAGGTCCTGCGCTCCCGGCGGCGCGTGTCTCCCCTTCTTCCCCTTCTTCCCCTCCTCCCTGTCTTGCGTACCGCATTCCGGTCGCGGGCGTGCTCTCCTCTCCCTGCGCCTCGAGCCCGGCTTCCCCTCCTCACTTCCCGACACGCTCGTTTACGGTGGTGCTTGGCCTCGCGAGCAAGCCCCGACTCCAAAACCCCAGACAGAACAGGAACGATGCCCTACGCCAGCACCAGCACCAGCGCAAGTCCCAGCACTGCTATCCACTGGCGCACGCTCGACCAGGTGGGTCTGGACGAGGACGGGACGCCGATCCCGTCGCGCCTCCTGGGCCCGATCCTCGTCGGGGTGCTCCTGAACAGCTTCGTGTACGGGATCGTGTTCCTGCACTGGATCCAGTACACGCTCGGGCGGAATCGCGACTCGCGGTATCTCAGGTGCGTTTTCTTTGACCATATCTTGTGTACGAGTGCTTCGTCGCATGTTCTTAGGGTTTGGCGTCCTTTTTCCCCACGTGGCGACTGTCGTGTATATCGAATGTCCTGTCAAGGAGACGCGTGAGCTGACGGGAGGTATGCTGGCAGGGGGCTCGTGCACTGGTGCTTCCTCCTGGACACGGCGCACTCCGGGGCGGCGCTGTGGATGATCTGGCACTACGCCGTGGACAACTTCGCGAACTATGACTATCTCACGACCACACTCTGGCCCGTGAGCGCCACCCCGCTCTTCGTCGGTGCGTTCTACCCTCCCTCTTCTCCCATTCTGTTCGCGCAGCTGATCAGTGATTTGTGGCCTTAGCACTGTGAGTACCTACCTCGGATGGACGAGGAGGACGAAGCTGACCCCCAGCGACGGTTGGCGGATCCAGGGTGTCCGCGCCGATACAGCACCTCTTCGCGTGGCGCATCAAGCAGTTCACGCACTCGTGGTGGATATGCGGCGTCCTGTCCGCGCTGTCCGCCGCGTCGCTCGCGCTGGGCGTCGTTGCCGCCGCCGAGGGTCTCAAGCGACACGAGTGCGTCTTGCAACTTGCAGAACCTTTCCAGACTTCGATTCGCGCGCTGATACCAGTGCGTGTGGGCACGCAGCCTCCAGTCGTCGCACCGGCTCATCCCGCTCATCGACTCGTGGCTCGGGGCCGCGATGGTGTGCGACGTGGTCGTTGCGTGCGTGTTTTTGCTCCAGGCTCATACTTAGTTGCATGGGGCTGACGGGTGACTTGTCGCAGTGTGCTGCTGTATAGCCACCTGTGGAAGATCAAGACGGGCTTCCGGAGTGAGTGGTCTGCCTGCTTTCTGTCACCCAAGACATCCGCTGAACATATACTGGGTTGCATGATGCAGGCACGGACACTGTGGTTGGCCGTTTGATGCGCTCGTCCCTCGAGACGACTGCGCTGAGCGCTCTCTTTTGTGTACGTCTCATGTCTACTGCGAGGAACATACATACATGTTCATCTAACCGAGATGCTGCTTCCACCCAGATTCTGTATCTTACAACTTTCGTACGAGCCGTTCTTCGGACGCTACGCGCTGCGACTGACTCCAGCTTGTCCGCAGACTGTACTGCCGAAGACTACCTTCAGCGTCATGTTCGCAATGGTACGTCACCGCCGGTATCTTCTATGCGTTTGGAAGGGTTCTGACTAAGTGCGCCTCCGGCAGCCTCTGGGACGGGTATACACGTGAGTCATCCAGGAGATGATCCTCCTAGACTAGGGACCTTGACTGATGCCCTTGCCTCTGTTTCAGCGGGACTCTCCTTGCCGTACGTCCACGCGCTCTCATCGTCGCTGGTGACATCCAGGTCTCTCGTACTCACGACTACCCATAGACACTCAACTCACGCTCAACACTCCGCGAAGAGCTCTTCGGCGTCTCATCCGTCGTACGTCCCGCTCACAACACACTCCCCCTCTTCAGACTTCTCACTCATATCGTACGTGGCGGACCGGCAGAACAACGACCCCCTTGGGGACGCGTTCCACATCTCCGAGCGCATGCGCCGGGGGCCGACCGAGGTCGCGATCAACGTCGAGCAGGAGATCCAGATGGAGGATGTCGAGGAGGTCGACTTCAAGCAGCTCCGCCAGGACCGCAGGAGCCGCGCGCTGCGCAGCAAGGACAGCAAGGACAGCAAACGGGGCAGTACCGAGCTCGAGTTCGGCGCTGTGTAGCTATTGGGACCCGCACGCCTTACGACGGAGGCTGTATCTGTCATGCGTATTCTATGTTCTATTGCTATCGATGCTTTCGCTTATTGTGAGGAGATTTCTGAGGGCCCGGCTACTTGCGTGCGAGAACGCCGCGCGCGATGATCATGATCTCTGCTCTGGACTCCCACAGAGGCAGGACCATACACCATATCCCGCTCATGGCAGCCCAGATTCTGAGGACGAGACGCGTTAGCAAGGTTGGACGTGGACCCAAGTGCAGCGGTGCGGCGGACCACTCACATAGTGCATGCCACCCAGAAAGTATAAAATCCCTTGCTGAACACATAGTGAGAGAAAAACATCGGAATTGGGACTGCCAATATTGTTCAGCTCCCGAGTCACATTGATGAGTTCGGACCAGCTCACCGAGGATCGCAACCGCCACCGTCAATGCGAGAGAGTACCACGCGGCACGCTTGAATACCGATTCAAGCTCTGCATGGCTGGCGTCCAACGCTTCGTCATTGCCAGTCTTCACCACTACGACCTCCGCGGAGATGGCGTCCTTCGTCGCTTCTTTGTCTCCGGGAGGCGACTTCTCCACAGGGCTGCCGGAGCCGGACTCATCTTGGTCGCTGGCGGTCTCCGCTGTCGAGGCGTCGTCGTCGTAGACTGCGATCGCGCGTGTGTCGGCAAAGTCATACTTCGCGGGCCCTAGGCAGCCGTTTAGACGAGCACCAAACCTCCAGCAGACGAACACGTACTGGCCAGGGATACAAAGACAGTGATGAGACCCGAGAACAGGAGCCCCGTGAGGCCGCTGCAGACCGCAGAGTACGGCTGCGCGAGGTTCGGGACGTTGATCTCGCCTGGGCGTCGTCTATCGCATGAGCTCACCATGCAGAGGTCGGACACAGGAACGACTGGGACGCACCGAATATCTTCCAGCACCCTACCATCCATGCGAGCATTCCCAGCACGGCACCGATGATGCATCCGCAGAAAACTCCCGCGCGAGTCAGCTTCGACCATGTCACCGTCAAGGCGATCGGGATGACCGCCGGGCTGAGGACGACACCCCTGTAACGCCACCGCGGGTCAACATGAGTGGAGTATGCAGGATGGGGAGAAGGGCGTACTGAACGTAGAAGAGCCATCCGAGGTCGATGCTCGCCTTGTGGAGCTATGGCGTGTTTCAGTAAACCACGGGGGTAACATAAGTGGTACGGAGGAACGAGACGTACGATGGTCGACCAGCATCCCGCCCACACCGCCCAGAAACAGATGAAGTAATGGGACACTCGTACGATCTCCGCGCTCGTCGCTTTCGGCCTAAAGTACGTCCGGTAGAGGCTGTCCGTACCCCCCACCGGGAGTCAAAGTCAGCGTTAACACCGCCCGTCAAGAGTTTGAATGCCGCAAAAGACGCACTCGTATGCGCTGCAGATGAGCGGCTGTCAGCAAGAGTACAGCATACCTGGGGAACATGGAACTCACAAGAGACTGGAAACCGCGATGAGTTCAGCGCTGACCGCCGATGTGACCGCCATGCTGGAGCGTTTGTTCTCATGAGCTGAGGACTCCGACATCACGAGCACCTCAGTGACGTACAAGACGACCAGGAGAATGGCAATCGCCCCGCCCTTCCCCATCACGACCGCCGCCGCTGCAGGGGCGGCCAGACCAGCGCTCGTTTGGGAGGGCGACAGTGGATTCGGGAATGTAGGGAACTTGGGCTGGAGCGTCGGGGCACAATCAGTGGCGTAGCTCTTCGTGAGGTCATAGTGGATGCGGGAGACGCACATTGGTGACGAGAGCGCGGGAGGCGAGGCCGAGACACGAGGCGAACGCCCATGGGACTGCGAACCAGGATAGGCCGCCGAGCATCTGCGGAGCAAGAAGTCAACAGACGTGCACGGGTGCGAGTGGGGAAATGATACTGACGTATGCCTTGGTCGTCGACTTTGGTGCGCTTGCGATAGCCTTTGGCCATTCGTCAGCGGCACATACACGATGATCAAGAGGTGTATTGACTCACTCTCTGCCAGTATCCTGAGCGACTCGTATCAGTAGGCGGAATGGATCGCGCGTCGGTACAGGCACCCACCCTGGTCACAAAATACGCCAGAGAACCCTGGATAGTACATCAGCATTCCGCTTTGACTGCGCTGGGAGTTACAGTGCACTTACCAGACAAAATTGTGGCCGCGCCGAAGACTAAGCCCTGGTTCGACTTCATCGTGACATAGCTGCCATCCTGATTCCCGACTACCGGGGAGTCCTTCCCGGCTTGCACAAGCAGGTCGTACAAAGCACCGATAGAACCGACCTCCTGCGAGGCACCACTGAAGAATCAGGCGAACGGCGTCGTGAGACGGTGTTTCTCGACCCATGTGAGAGGCAGAAACGCACTAGACCTCGCCGAAGAAGATGTAGATGATGACGAAGAGGATCAAAGTGTGGGCGTAGTCGCAGATAAACGTCGCGCGGAGGCCGCCGAATACGACGTACACCGCGATGCCGATGGGGAGGAGGAAGCAGGCTGAGATGATGTTCATACCAGTCAGCGCATTCACCGTGGCGGCACCTCCGACTGCCCGTGAAGAGGTCGTCGTAAGCGTAAGCAGATCTCGCCAACTGGTCGTAAACAAGAAGGCTGACGACTTACGGAGAAGCGAGCCGCACACCACGAGGATGCACAGGAAGGCGTAGAACGTGAACAGCAGATGGGCTCCCGTTCCAAATCTTACTTTAGCAATCTGCGTAGGTAGCGATAACACCTGATCAGCCGCGAGTAACGGACGACAAGAGCCACGACGTACCTCCAAGAATGTATGAGCACCGTTGGCATTCATCTTCACCTTCGCGGCGACCATGGCGAAGATCGCAAGCTGAATTGTGCCGCCGACTCCGTACCACCTGAGGCCATTCGTCAGCCGACTACACTTACGGATGAAGGATGCAGCAGTACCATGGGCCACTGACGCCTGATGGGACGGTTAAGCGACGATATGCAAGTGATGAAGCGTATGAGGACTGACCGAACGTATACGCAGCGGTGCTCGACTGTAGTAGGGTTGCGCTCCACGTCCATGCACTTACTCTGGATCAAGAGGTTCAAGCCATGAACTACGCGGTCGAGATACGCCGCGGGACACTTACATTCCACAGCAGACGAGTCCGGGCTATCAGGAGGTCAACATGGTCATCTATTATCTCTCTAGATGATGCGTACCTTGACGCTTCTTGAAGCGCTCTGTCCTCAATGTCAGCATATCTTCAGGCGAAGCATATTCGGAGTAGGACGCCCACCGTGAACTCCTCAGAAGACGACGGCGAGAATTTGGAGAACTTGGCTTGCAGAGTTGTGAGCACAAGCATCAGGGCGGCAAAGAAAAATCCGACGCCTGCAGAGAACAGCTATTACAAAGAATACATGCAGTGCAGGCGAACACATACCGACGACAACTCCATAGCCGACGCTCTGGTCTGGAGGTTGTGCATGCAAGTCAACATTCCAGCGTAGTAAGTACAGCAAGAAGGTGTTCACATACCTAGTAGGGGCTTGAACTCTGTTTCGACCGCCGTCATTGCGTCGTATGGAGGGCAGGGTAAGAGCAAGAGTCCGCCTCCGGCGGCAAGGTATGCATTGCTTATCGACTCTCCTCTGCGAATCTGCACGCAGCTTGGAGCATGGCGGCTCCGAGATAAGCTTTATCGACGTGCGTGAGACAGAGAGATAAGTGGCAAAAATCAGCCAGGTCTCAGGAGGGCTCTAGGACAGCGGAGTTCCGTGGTTGCGTAAACGTGTGAGCGACGGCCCGCAGCGCCAACGGTGTCACGAGGCGATTGCTTCGCTGCTGCTCGACGTGACGCAGACCAGACACTATAGATGGTGTACTGCGCAAAAGGAGATAGGTCAATCATTCCAACGTTTTCGTGACTGCTATGGCCTGTTTATCGGTTGTCAACACTGTACGGGAGTTCGTGGAGAAGCACGTACTTTCTGAGGTTTGAAATGCAATGAAACATTGTCGATATATCGAATTGCAAATGTCGTAGTCGGAGTCTCCGACAAAGAGGCGTTCGTCCCCGCAAGAGTCAATGCACTGTGTATGGACGACGGTGAGATGAGGGTTGGTTAACAGCTGGCGTGCCACCAGGTGAGTCCAAGGGCGTCTACGCCACGTGGTGTGTGCAGTTCCGGGTGCCCGACGTCGCGGGATAGAACGGCTCCTCCCGCTCCTCCTGCTGCCTCCTCCTTCCACCATCATCGCTCGAGCGTTCGGAACGATGTGCTGTATGTCCGAGTTCCGTTCTCGCTGGGGCTTTTTTGCTCACTGCACCGTAGGTTACGCGATCAGACCGGACGTGAGAGCACTGCTCACTGTGGACTTGAAACCCGTCGTTGACCGGCAAGAGTGAGGCGCGTCACGTCTCTGCCCCAGCGGACGGATGTAGAGTTTTCTATTGCCCAGGACGAAGACGTGCTGCATTGCTGCGATACCTGCTGGTATATATGCGTAGCATCGTCTCCGGAGACCCTTTTGCGCGCTGGGCTGTGCACGGAGTCTTCAGGTACTCTCGTCCTGGATCAGACAGCACAAACTTCAATCCCCTGCCGCGCTCATCTGGCTCCGCTCGCACACACCTCCTTCAAAGCGCTGAGATCATGCAACGGGATTCGCTGCCGGGACGCCGGTAAGCGTCTCTCCGGCTTTCGTCCCTGCCTCGTACCTCACCCACCATCTTGCCCTGCGTGAGGAATGATCATCGATGCGGCTTCACCGCGGAGTCGCCTAGGCACATCCTCAAGAGAAGCAACACTATGCGATGCAAGGCCATGCGACTGCTCTCTGTGTGGTCTATCTCTCTCGCGCTCAGTGCTTCCTTCCGAACGGACTTCAGGCGTTTGCATCCTCGAACTCTGTCATTTGCGATTGCACACACGTCATTCATGGTCAGTATCTCATACCAGTTCGCGCCACAGCACGCACTAATCCTGTTTCACGGATATTCAGAGCCGCTTCAGGGCGAACAGCCTTCCCTTACCCGGGCACGCCACACCCAGACGACGCCGGCGTGTCCAGCGGCTCCGGCGCATCGGCACGATGGTGTACATGTTTGTGGGCGCGACATCAAACTCAGCGGTCATGAGCAGCATTTCGAATCTTAAGACTGAATGTCTGTGTTCCATGCTGCGACGACATTGGCGAAGCCCCCACTTCCTTTCCCCTGGAACTGCCCCTGACGACCTTCGCGAGCGCTCTCAGCCATCGGTCTATATACCGTCTGCTCGAGCCTCCCTCTCCGACGTCCCATTCGCTTCCATGTCGGATGTTGGCACGGTGTCCTTGAATGCCGCAGGGGTACGCTCCGCTTGTGTCTCGTATGATGCGGATGGCTGACGATGAACCATCGTCCCGATGCATAGAGCTTCGCCGGTCCCGCCTCTGTTCACTTCTTCGTGGCGGCTCTGGTGCT
This sequence comes from Sanghuangporus lonicericola, assembly GCA_016618145.1. Taxonomy (NCBI): domain Eukaryota; kingdom Fungi; phylum Basidiomycota; class Agaricomycetes; order Hymenochaetales; family Hymenochaetaceae; genus Sanghuangporus; species Sanghuangporus lonicericola. Next base: position 42,047 of record WJSG01020103.1, read on the forward strand.
GGAGATCATCTTCTATGCGGCGTTTGTGGTGACGTTCGCGATCGGGACATGGCTTTTATTGTGTCGGACACCTCCGCAGATGCGGCGGCAGACCTCCACTGTCATGCTCCTCGTGGCGAACACGGTCATGTTTCTTCTATCCACGACGGTGCGTCACCATCATAGCTCTCTCTCCTGCATATGTTTACGAACGGAACTGCAGCATTTCGCCCTTGACATCTACGCATCTACACTCGGGTACTTCGGGGCATCCCCGGCAATCGAGGATGCGAAGTTCATGCTCTATGTATCGCAGACTCTTATAGGGGATGGATTCATGGTGCGTCGCGATGCTTGCTCATACTCGCTGCCGTCTCTTATCCGCCCCTCGTCAGATCTACAGGCTCTATCGGGTCTTCAGTAGGTGGTGGCCGGTGATCGTACTTCCCACCTTTCTGCTCCTCTTGGACGCAGGTACGTTTGTCTCAGCATCTCCTTGCTCTCTCAAGTCATCGATCGCACGTCCAGTTATTGGCTACACATCTACGTTCACGGGTATCGTCGGCTTCTACATGTCCGTCGCGTTTTACGGCATCTCGCTCTTCATCAACGTCATCTGCACCGGTACGTCCGCCCATCTTCCGCGCAGCACGCCATCAAATAACACTGACCTCGGGCCCGCACCACTGTCACTGTCAATTGGCAACCACCGTGNCTGACCTCGGGCCCGCACCACTGTCACTGTCAATTGGCAACCACCGTGCCTGTGCCGATCTACCAGTGTGCATCATGTGGCGCGTATACCGCCTCACGCGCGAGTTTCAGGCGGTCAACAACCGCAAGTCCAAGCTCAAGATTTGGAAGGTCATCGAGGCGACCGTGCAGTCGACCGCGATCTACTCCGCCGCCGCGGTGTCACTCGTCATCACGTTCGTGAACAGCACCGCCGTCGGGTACCCGACGTGTCTCAACGTCTTCCCTGCGCTCATCGTGTGTACTTCTCGGCCTCGTCCGCTTTGATCCGAGCTGATTGGTGTTTGCGCATGTTCGCAGGGACTGGTCTTCTCGTTCATCGTCATCCGCGTCGCGCTGAATGCCCGGGCCGCTGCCCGCCCCGACTCGCAGTACCGCGGGAGCTCGACTGGTCGCACGACGTACGCGTCAAACGCGCCCATCATTCACGATAGGCCCGCAATGCGCGAAGTGTATCGCGCGAGCCCGATCGAGTCATCCAGTCGGGAACCATCCAATGACACGGTGTTGGTGATCTCGAAGATTGCGATGGAAAGCTCAGAGTCGCTGAATGTGCCGAGGTTGGAGCACCATGGGGTCGGCGAGGCGGTATGAGAGGTTCATTGGCACGATGGATACGATAATCTGGTATGTCTTCCTTGACCGCTGGTATACGTGTATATCATACTGAATCACAGACGTGCGCTCAGGTGATAACGAGATGCCCACACGATGTCCGAGGAGACGATCGACCCATGCCGAATGCATGCCACGAACGCGCATCGTTCTCTACCCTATGTTCTCCTCTATTGACGGTCGAGCCTACGCGCTACGCATATCTGTACAGTATCTTATTCACCTAAGGCAATTCATCTTAATACCTGTACCTCCGAACCGCCCGGCCGTCCTCACCATCAAGGTAGCACTGTTCAAGGGTCAAGGCGGGGCGCGACAGCGGAAGACAGTGAGTCCTGTACCGGTTCTGAGCTTAATTTTGACTGACGTTTCGACATACCTAGGCTGACCTCGCTCGCCGCATCATCCTACCGACGATGCGGTTCGGCACTGCGATCGTGGTGTGTTGCGGCCTCCGCTTCCATGCTGTGAGCTTGCGCTGTTCAGAGGGTGCCGGAACTCCCGAGTTTGAGTATCGAGCCGACCGAATGATGCAAGAGCAGGGCATCGTCGCCTTTGCAGTGTGAGTGCGCCTGCGCTCCGGGCAGGGAGGGGCAGGGCGATATACTGATCTAACGCCCTGCATTGGTGCGGTCGCGCCTGCTGTGTCCTCTGGCACCTCGACGCCGGACAGGTTGATCGGCTGTCGCAGCTGGTTTCTCAGCTGGCATGGTTGGACGACCTGATGCCCCGAATCGGTACGTGTCCTTTCAACGAGGCAAAATTAGGCGATGCTCCGTTCGAAAACCATGTGTCTCGCCCGATTCTGAACACTATTAACCACGTGCCATGTTGGGCAGGCTGCAGCATCTGCGCCTCATTGCGAGTGCCCGCAACTCGCCCACATCCTGGTTGATTCCGTCCTCAGTGTCGCCCCTCACTCATCGAATCATCCCCGTGAGTGCATACCAACTCTCTCCTTCGTTCTCCTGTCAAGGCGGGTCAGGTGACATTGATGATTGATGCATAGATGTTGACATTGAAGGCATCGCTGGCTACGATGACAGGCTCACTCCCTTCTGAGAGGCTACCACCGAAGAAAGACGCCAAGCTTTGGTTCGACGACGGCACACTCATAATTGTGGCGCAGGACACGGAGTTCCGCATCTATAAGGGCCAGCTGGAGAGGCGCTCCGAAGTCTTCAAGGACATGGGCTCGTTCCCCAGCCCACCATCGACGGCGAGGACTCCCCGTGTCCTGTAGTCTATCTCACCGACTCTGCCCGGGACTGGAGGTATGTGCTGGGCCTGATATACGACCCCGGTGAGGTGCAGAGGTACGTCCCGTCTCATGTGCATCTTCGTGACCGAGGACGTTACTGAATGGATGCATCTGCAGTGCCTTCGTGATGGACCGTCGTCCGCATCCCTCCTTCGAGTTGATTTCCGCCTGCGTCCGTCTTGGGCACAAGTATGCAATGATGTCCACCTTCGAAGAAGCGATGGCGTACTTGAAGGTCCACTTCACCGCCAGCTGCTCTGTCTTCCAGAGTCACACGACCTGGGTGCCGGCCGGACCGCAATTCAAAATGGCACATGCCGTAGGGGTGGTCAACCTCGCACGGCTGACTGGAGAACATACCCTCCTGCCGCTGGCGCTATTGGTGTGCTGTCGGAGGGGCGCCGATATTGTGGAGGGGTTCACATACAGCGACGGCGAGCAGGAGACCCTTTCAAACGGGGATCTGGGCTTGTGCTTCGCCGCGAAAGACAAACTAGTCACTGCAACAATCATGGCCTTCTTGAGCAACTACGCCGTGCTTCCCGCCGGTACCTGCAAGCTGGAGGCCGGAGATGGCACATGTCGACGCGCCCTGCGATGTCTATCGCAGTGCGCCATGCGTAGGGCTCAGGCGTCACCGCTGCCTAACCCAATGGTTTCCTTCAACATCACGTTAACCGGAGCCGACGCACCTCGGTTGTGCGAGAATTGCGGGAAGGCCATCAAAGTACGCGAGCAGAAGAGGCAGACGATGCAGTGGAAGACGTTACCATCCATGCTCGGCATTGATGTTCCCGGATGGTGACGAGTGGATGGATATTCGTCGGATATTCGTCTTATAGATAGGGCTGACCAGACTCATTCTCGTGCAGGTCATGCAGTAGGGTACGAATCCGCACTTGTCATATACATCATGAGAGGGATAGAAATCACGTCTGAGAAGCTATAAAAGTCGAGCCGGTGCTGCATATACATTGTTCTCTCCTCCCAACACGACGTATGACTCGAATGTTCAAACTTCACTCACTTCATGTCCGGGATGCTCTCGACAACCCGTGCAATTGCATAGTCTTTTGTGATACCTATCATACCGCGCGTTGATACATAGTTTCAAGCGTCGGGATTTGTCGGTGATGGTTGGGCCCACCTCCTTCGCTATACTGACAAAGCGAGGTCAGTATCGCCGATGCCGTCCAGGAGCACACACTTACTCGTCTCTGTTCACCGTCGTGTGTCCGCTCTCTCTATAGATACAGAATAACCAGAAGGACCGAGGGCCAAGATCACCTGTAGCTTCCCTAGTTGTAATACAATCAACTGTAACTGTGGTGCATTTGTGTTGTCATCTGCAGTGGCAGAAGTAACAACTACAATCAGTAAC
>WJSG01020104.1:0-48780 GCA_016618145.1 Sanghuangporus lonicericola
GTCTTCACCCTCAGCGCGTCTCGTTCCGGACTTCGTAACTCCGTAACTCCGTCCGGACTTCCACCGGACTTCGTCCCGGCGCGCACGGTCTTAACAATAGCCCCGTCTCCGTACTAGTCGTGCATGCACCTACGGTATAATAATGCCAATTCCATACATTGCCTTCATGTAGCCCTCATCTGCAGCGTATAAGATAGCTGAGCCTCTTTCATGGGACTGAAGCCACAGATCCCGCTTACCGTAGTACGACCTGCAAAGGTCGGCGGAATGAAACGACACCTGGTCGCTGTCCAGAAGGGACTCGTCAAGGACCCACTGCGTGAAGGCGGCGCTTTTGCGCTTTTGCAGAGACTCATCCGGACCAGGCGCCCCGTGGTTGTGCGCATACACGCGCGCGACGTCCATCTGCTACAGCAGCTGCGCGAGGACGTGGGAAACAAGGCGTCCCGGCATGCCAGTGGTGAAGACCGCCTCGAGCCCGTGTCCCTTGATGCGCCGGTTTTCCCATGAAGTACACCCTCATGTGCCCGTCGACCTAGCCATTTCCATCAATCCATTGACCCATTGACGTGCTTCTCTGGCCTGGAGGCCTGTGCTGTACTTCTCGAGCCATGCGGTCAAGGGCGGCGGCGGCAGACTCCGCGTCCTCAAAACGCCTCGCCCGATATCATGCCCAAGATGAAGGTGGCAAGGGCCTTGATTGTCGGGGTGGAACAGGGTCCAGACGAAGGTGGACGGGGTCGAGTGCACGCTGACGGACGAGGGCGGAGGCGCTCGACAATCGCAGTGCTGCTGATCAAGGTTGCCTGCAAGTTGCGGTTATTAGCTGGAGCGCCTCCCAGACACGGTATGGAGGGAGACGTACCTGTCTCAGCACCTCAATGTTGTGGTTCTGTATGCCGTTCGCGACAATCTCCCGGAACTACTCGTGGGAGAAAAATGCGCGGGGGTGGCACGATGTCGAGCTGGGAAAATCCTCAACCTTATTGTGGAGGGCGTCGACATACGATGCAATGCAGACCAGAGAGGTTACGCAAAGTAACTTATTGGACTAACTTAGCGTACTTGCGCTCCCCTTGCGTACGTTGGCGCTTATTCCACTTGCGTTTCCCACGACCACGACAATCGTACTTGGTGCGTAGCATCCCACCCCGACACTGTCCTGGTCGTTCTGCTCTCGGCCTCGTGTACGCCTTCGACATCATGGATAGACGCGGTCTTCAGTCCCCGTCGACGCAGGGCACATTCCATCACACGTTCGAAGAGGCTTTTGATCACAACATCGAGGCTCGTATCCGGGATCTCTGGTGCACTGTCGGCAAGGTTGAGTCTCTATCTGAGCTCCGCAAGTATTCCCCTGAAGAGCTGCGCTCTCTTGCGGCTACGATTCAGAAGAAGTACGCTTCGACCTTCGGTCTTGCTGAGCTTGACACATTGCCCGCTGGCTCGTCTGCTGCACTGCCTCCACAAGACCCCCTCTTCCGTCAGGGCATCATGTTCAACCGTGATGCACTGGACTATCGCATGCTCCGTGACGCAATCACTTGCGGCGATGTCCAGACCATGGAAGACCTGCTGCCGCGCCTCGCATTCCGCTTCCTCGGTGGAGCAAACAAGAACTACGCCATCGAAGTTTGCGAGCTTCTGCAGTCACTGAACAAGGAGTGGACACCCGACTTCAAGCGAGTGTCCCGTGTGCGGTGAAGCCAGCGGGAACATATACTGACGCTTGCACTGCAGGACCTACGTCCGGAAGTACTGTTGGCTGACGCAGATGGGGGATGGACACTGGATCCCGCTTGATCGCCTTCAAGAGCACAATGTTCGCGACATCAAGTTCACGCACGCTGCGAGTGGTCCCTTCTCAACGTGGGACTACCTCGGCAAGGTCTCGCCCTCGATACCCTGTCAGCGGAAGGTGAAGACTCACGTTGAACACGAGATCAATCACGGAAGACGCGGCAAGTCCCATACAAGCCCCGAGAAGGAGAAGGATATCGCACGCCTGCAGGAGAAGTACCGTGACGCCAAGGCTCATGTTCCACTCCCTGGACGTACCCTCTCCAGCAAGGACACATTCACTGACATCATTGAGCAGGGTACAAAGGCACTCGCTAGTGGGCGTGGCTATCGCCGATGGGCACAATGCAGGATGCGCCGGCAGGTGTTTACGGAGGATGACTGGAATGATTATTCAGACTGACATTATACATGTATTTGTACATCATTTGGCCGCAAACTTCGTGCATGCCTTCCATCCATGTATACGAGTCTGCTGTGCCAATTCTGTAGGCAGTGAAGGTGGCAGAGCAGGAGGCTGAGCATACGCGATGAAGCCATCATTTGGAGGGGGCGACATGCCCTTGCGACGCTTCACACGCCGCTCTTCGTCACGGTTCTCCTTGTTCCTCGCTGACTGCGCAGCTCGTGTCTCCTTGTTGAGCTTCTTCCGAACCTCCTTCTCCACCTCATGCACCATGTCGACCGTTGCGAGGATGGTGAGAATCTCCACACCATGTTCTGATGCGAACGGCCAGGTAGGTAGCGACTTCTCGATGTCGGCAACACTGTTAAGACGTGCTTGCGTGGCCAGTGCGGTCAGCACTTTGTCAGGAAGGAGGGTCTGGTAGCTGAAGCAGCATAGGGAGTAGTGACTGAACCATGTCTCCATTCGCCAGCGAACAAGGCGTGCCCGACAGGCAAGGAGATGGTCACCGCGGCGACTCTTTGCCGCGTGTCGTGCGGCAGGTTGGGGAGTGAGCGGTTGAACCTCGGGATCCCCGGCCCCTTGCACCGTCTCCTCCGCTGGCATCGTCTCCTCGCCGTCATCATCCAACTCGTTGTCGGCCTCCTCGTGGCCGGTGTCCGCTGTACGTGCAATGCTGTCGATCATCCGCAGGACATAGGCTTCCTCATCAGACAGAAGCTGACGCCTGCGGACTTTCTCGCGTATGCAGTTGTCGCAGCACGGAAATTTCCCAGCTGAACCTATGAATGAGACGGTGCTCTGTGAGTTCAGATATTGAGCCGTGCTATCCTGAGTGTACTCACTGCTTCTTGGTGGGTTGTTGAAGTAAGTATCGGCGACAGTTCGCCGACACCCTGGTGCACCTGCCCACCTTCGCATCCCATCCTCGGCCTTCTTCTTGTACTCGACGACCACCGAGTCCGATGCGGAGCCTGTAGATGCACCGGTGTGTGCGCTGTCCCCGGGGGCAAGAGCAGCACCCGTTGATGGGTCTTCGGGATGGTGAGCCTCCTCGCCTGGTCCGGCACTTGTTACCATTGGGGACTCAACCGGCTCTCCATCAGCTGTCCTCTTCCTCCCGCGCAAGGCGCTCGGCGTGCCCGCTGCAGGATCCGGCCCACCACTCTTCCTCGCGCCACCCTTCTTCCCCACCTTGCTCGTCTTCTGAGCACCCGCCACTCCCAGATCCGCTTCACTCGCACCTTCCCTACGGGCAGCTTGAGGTTTGGGCGCACGTGGCTTCTTGACTTCGAAGATTCCCGGTTCAATGAGCAGGATGGCAAGCGCGTGCTGGCCGGCGCGCCCCGCGCGCCCAGCTCGCTGCATCCAGACTGAGAGCGAACTTGCGGCTAGGAACTGTACACTGATGTCGATTTCAGGGATGTCCATGCCCTGAATTACACTGTCAGTGGAGTGTCAACCTTGTCGTAGTAGTCAGACTTACCATGCCTGCAGCCTCAGTCGCACATAAAATACTCACAGTACCCTCTCGGAAGCGACGCATGACGCGCCTTCGAGCCCGCTGCCCGCGCCCTGCATGCAGGAACTCGACTTCGTCTTGCATCTCCTCGATGACGGCGCCACGCAGGTATCGGTAGGCGGTATGCGTAAGATCGCGTGAGTTCAAGAAGATGATCGCACGAGGAAGTTTGTGGCCAGGGGTACATCGCGTATGAGGAAGTCGAGGATGGGGAGGGAGGACCGTGCCGCCTTCAGACGGTGGACAATCGGCGTGATATTGTCGCGGTCATTGCCTAGGTTGACGATGTACGTAGTTGATTCGCTGAACTCAACCTTCATGAAGACTTCGGTCAGCATGAAGGGTGGAAGGGTAGCCGAGGTGAGGAGGAATGATTTGCGCATGCCGACGAAGCTGCGCATCTTGGAGAGCTCGCCAAATTTCTTTCGGAACGAGTCGCCCCATTGTGAAATACAGTGGGCTTCGTCTACAGCTAGATAGAGGACATGGCGCATGAATTCAGGCGACTGGACAAGCTTGGAGAAGAGTACGTGCTCGAGGCACATTTCTGGGGAGGTGATGAGGACACGGTACTTCTTGGCAGCGAGATCCTGCTGTATGTCAGTGGATATCACTTATGCGAGGTCATGGAGGCGTACCTGGTGAAGAACCATGTCGTAGACCTCACCATTGACTGGCGCAGCCTTGAGCCCCAACTTCGCGAACCTCCGAGCCTTGACGAACAGCGTGTCGGTCACCGCGCGTGGTGACAGTGAATAGTACATACCTGGTCCTGCTCGAGCTCGTTCAATGGCGAAATAATAATCACCATGTCCTTCGCGGTCTTGTCCAGCAGTAGCGGCATAACGAAGGGCATTGTCTTGCCTGCCCCAGTCCCCGCGATGACCGCTGTGTCCAGCCCCAGTAGCAATGCCTCCGTGACATCGACCTGCCAATCATACGGCTTCCGTCCCTCAAATGCATCCTCAAACGTCCGCTTGATGTCCGCGCGCACCTTGACGGAGTTGTACTTGCGCTCCTTCGCAGCTGTTGCGCGCGCAGCTGCCAAAAGTCGTTCCGAGCGCGCGACGCGCTGCGCGTGCGTCGTCGGGATGCCCGGAGTGTTGACTGTGTCGTCCATACGCAGGAAGTGGTAGAGAAGATAAAATATATTCGCGCGCGCATGGCGGAAGGCTGGGCAGTGTCCATATAGGGAGGAGTTCGCGCAGAGAGGCTGAGGCGGCGTTGCTGTCAAGAGCGACGAGGTTGAGCGTCAACGCGCCGCGCGTGACAATACCCCACCCGCCCCCACGAAAGTCACCAGACGGTATAGGCGTGTCTCTGCCTGGGTTTTTCGCTCTCCGCCCCCTGTTTTGGTAACCCGGGTAGAGGCGCGCCGTTATACCGTCTGGTTTCGAGACTATAACGTCGTGCCATGGCTCCGACCCTTGCACTCACCGCGTTCTGGAGGGGGCTAGTCAAATTTTAGATAGGGAGGGACAGGACGGCTACGTGAACGTAGTCAGAAGCGGGACATAGATACCGTACTCGGCGAGGCCTAATAGACACGACAACGTGACCTACACGCGTCTGTCCCGCGCGCGTACTACGCGCTGTCCTCGGAACCCCACTAGACCACGACTAGCCCAGCTACTCGACATCTAATATACCTTCATGAGAAGCTCAAGTGCTCGACTCGAGGACTACGCTTTCTAGTTTGTACGTCTGGGCGAGGGCCAGCATCATAGATCGCGCATAGGTGCTACCCCAAGGTGGCCCTTGCTCCCTCCCATCATCTTCCCTTCCTAGCCTGCACTGGCAGCTACACCATGCCTGAACCTTCGCGCGGTGCTCGAGGCTCTTCAACTCGCGGAACATCGTCTGCCCGTGGCGCACGACCATCGCGTGCAGAGGAACGACGCACCGTCACGTCTCTACAACGTACGCGAGGCGCGCTGGGCAACCGCGGGAAGCTACTGGGCATAGTTGGTAAGGTCGATGGCCTTGGGAGAGGAGAGATTACCTCCGGAACTGGGATCGCAGGTGCGATGAGTCGGAGTCACGTCGGAACGGGGTCGAAGGTACAAGGACCAGTAGCAAGTGGGAGCAAGCGATTGTATTCCTCGGCAGACCTGGACCACACGGCGCATCGACCTGCGCAGCGTGCTCGGGTCTCTGTAACTCCAGAGCCATCGACGGGCCAGACGACTTCTGAACGTAACAAGCCATCCATACGCAATGACTTTGCGATTCCAGCGGTGCGTGGTGACTCGTAATATGTCTAAGTTGTGCACTTGCTCATTGTTTTGCAGATCATCGTCGCTCCGGAGCGCGATATCGACAACTTCGGCTACGATCTGTTTGAGGAGCCTGTCCCCCATCCTTCTACCAATCCACCTGCGCCGTCACTGCCCCATGAAGCTCCCGAGCCGGGCGCGGCATCGACGAATCGGGAAAGTCACCCGGAGGATAAGCACGATGAAGAAGCAGCGCAACATGAGCGCGAGGAGCAACTCGGCCTGTATGAGGACCCGGAGGAGGATCTCGGTGACCCTGCCGATGAGGTTCTAGAAGTGTTTGTCCAGCTCACGCTCACCGAAGACGTACCTCCTCCGGCTCCGCTGGATGGCTCTCCACCGCCATCACCCCCACTCGGTCCCTGTGTACAGAGTGCCGCGCCGGTCCCGCCACCACATCCACATCCATCTATTGATCAACGCCATGCTTCTCCGCCGCTGATCCCTGCGGATGATCTGCCGTACGTCCGACTCGCGAAGCTACCCAAGCTCCCACACCGACGCACCGATAAGGAGATTTACTTGTCCTCGCACAAGAAGTGGTTTGTACGAGCGATATACTTGCTCGTCTCTTTCCTCCACACCCGCTACCATATCACGTTCCGCTGCGGCAACGTCATCCTCTTCGTCATTCGTTCCATCTTCGTCGCTCTTGGTCTTCTAAAGCGGAAGGATCCCATGGCCGTCACGACTTCGACAACGCTCAAGCGCCTTGAGCTTCGCGACAAGTTCCATGTGCTACCCATGTGCACGAAGTGTCGGCAACTGTTCATGCCAGATGTCAAGCCCACCGTCAAGTGTCCCCGTTGCGAGCTACCGTTGTACAAGATCCGACGACAGAACGCCGTTATGCGCATGCTAGGGAAGAAGCCTCCGCGACCTGTCCCGCATCTCGCTGCTCCATTCCGCCCACTGTCAGCTGCAATTCTTGAGCTTCTACAACGACCTAACTACGACACCCTCATGGACGCGTGGCGCCAGGAGCCGTCAGTACCTGGGAAATACAGGCGCATTCAGGATGGACGCGTCTGGACGACAGCCAAGGGTCACGATGGCAATCTCTTCTTTGGGCCTGAGAAACATGGCGAGCTGCGCATAGCGGTCATCTTTCATCTCGATTGGTAGTCACTTCTCTCCTATCTGTGACCCTATCACTTGGACTAATCACATTGGTCTTCCCGTAGGTTCTCATGCCGAAGCAGTGCCTTTGCACCTTCGCATTCCTCAGGTGCAATCTCTTTCTCAATCCCTAGCCTTCCACGCGAACTCCGGTATGTTGTGTACTCTCCTTCCTGAGTGTACAGACTCCCTTACACGGATGTTCGATTTGTGACAGGTACCGTGTCGAGAACATGCTTTTGTGCGCCATGACTCCCGGCCCAACTGAGCCCGACGCCGAAGAGCTCCAGTACTTCCTGGAGCTTATCATCGATGATCTGATCGTGCTGTATAAGGAGGGACTCACAGCACCGACTTACTCCCACAAGGAAGGTATGAAACTCACGTCGCTGGCTGCAGCTTATATGGGAGCTGACCGACTGACCATTGGCAGGTATAACAACACGTGTCATGTGCGTGTGCGCATCTTTGGACCATCCGGGTATGTGCAAGTGCGGTGGGTTTGCCGACAAAAACCACGGAGAAGCCCCATGTACGAAGTGCACGACTAAGCTTGCAGACCTGTACAAAGTGCTTTCACCGGAAGGTAATGAGCCTTTGTGCGATTCACGAGCTCAGGCTGACATGTCCAACAGAGCTCTCCCTGCGCGACGACAGCGAGCAGCGTCGTCTAGGCAAAGAGTGGAAGAACGAGGAGAGCAACGGAGAGCGCGCTGCACATTTCAAGAAGCACGGTGTGCGATACACCGCGTTCTCGCGGCTGCCATACTTCGACCTCTCCCGCATGATGATTGTTGATCCGATGCACAATCTTCTGCTCGGTATGTATTCTAGCTTCTGTAGGTCGGCCGTGACATTAACAAGACATGGTATATACAGGTCTCGTGAAGAATCAATGGTACACGCGATGGATCAAATGCAATGCGCTGCGCGTGGACACGGACGCTGGCACAAAGCGCGAACTCGCAATCCTCCATGAGTTCCTAGACACGGTGAGTCTGCTGATATATCTACGACATGCAGGAGGTTGATCAACATGATATCCGTCAGTTTGAGGCGCCGCAGTGGGTGGGTCGACTTCCACTCCGCGTCGGGGAGCCGGCTGGCGGGAGTCTTTCAGCGGATGAGTACAAGCTGCTCATAACGGGTCCTGGTCCCCTCGTGGTGAGTCTGTCGCTGTACTTTCTTGTCGGAGCTTGTGTGGCTGAGTGATGTTGCAGTTGCCCATTATTTGGCATGAGTTTGAGAAGGCCGCGCAGAAGGAGCACGGGAGAGCTCTGAAGGTACACGAGGAGGCGATGCGTAAGTGGGAGGAGGCGGAGAAGGTACGCAAGGAGGTAGAGGCACGGAAGGAAGCCGAGGAGGCGCAGAAGAAGGCGGAGGAGGAAGCTGAGGAGGAAGCGGAGAAGGAGAAGGAGAAGGAGGAAGCGGCGGCACTGATCTCTGGAGCTGACCAACCAGCTGTATCTTCAACTACTAAGGCCGCCCGGTCGACGAAGAAGGGCAAGGGCAAAGGCAAGGGCAAAGGCAAGGGCAAAGCGACCAAACCGGCCAAACCAGTTCCCCGCCCAACGCCGCCTGTGCTGCGTATCCATCCGCGTGAGACTGAGCTGACCTTGAAGCTCGCCACGGCTCTCACCCTCATCTTGGGAAGCTCCGTGACCGACGCAAGCCTCCGGAGGGGATGCGACCTGCTCTATGAGTATCTGGTTGCCTATCGCGAGGTACATTCAACCCTTCATCTGTCTCTCGAGTCACTAACACGCAGGCACTGACGATAGGTATACGGCGAAGACAACATGGTCCCCAACCACCACTTTGCTCTCCATACCGAGCCACAGATCCTGGACTATGCTACGGTGTACGAGATCTGGCAGTTCCTTGCCGAGCGGCTCAACAAGACCCTCAAGAGCTCAAATCTCAACAACTGGGGTGGCGGCCAGCTTGAGATCACTATGATGCGTACATTTGAGCGCGCCACCGATGTGCAGTCCCTGGTACGCCGCACTATATATACTTTTGTTTGAGGTCCTTACATCTCTCTGCTTTGTAGGTGCGCTTCGCGGCGCAAGCACCACCAGAAGACCCTCAGGATGCCACTCGCGCTATTGCAAGTCACATGCTGAAGGAGACACGGGAGGCCCGAGGAACGGTCGAAGCAACTGCCGGTGCGAGCTCAGACACCGTGACTCCAGGACTGGCACCGCTGTTAGGTGGGCACCGTCACAGCGGCCGTTCTTTGCCTGTATATTATGGACGAAGCTCATGATGCGATAGATCATCAATTGCCGCGTATATTTGCAGGGCCAGAAATGTCACCGGGCAAGGAGACGACACTCACAGACAAGCAGCAGGTATCCCTGCGCGCACACTATAACCGTCAAACAGCTTCGAGCTCGCCTGATTCCCCGACACACATCTGGCACCGATACGATCCTCGAGCACCAACCACAGCTATCCGACTACGGCCGGACGTCAAAAGGCTATCCTATGTCCTCGTGGAAGGGCGCCGCATAACAGCACACGATGCGGCCAAGAGCTCTTCCTCAACTTCGGCTTTAGTCAAGATTCACCTCAACGGCGAGGTGTACTATGGTGAAGTTCTCCGTTTGTTCACGCACACGCAGCCTGGCATCGCTGCCTCTCCGCGCCCTGAGATCTTTGCAGAGGTGGTCTACCTCGTCCAATCCCCTGCAGACACCTGCCCAGTACCAGGGAACCCATGGGCAGCGTAGTGAGTCTTGTTCATCTTCTTCTGAGTTGATTATATTCTTCTGTTTACGATGCCTCCAGCCCGGAGCTCGAGGTCATGTTCTGGAAGTTCAAAGCATATCAAGATGCAGCCGCTCCACGTTCGCCGCCCTCCATCATTCCCGCGAGCTACATCAGGTGTCAATTCGCTCGCGGTGTCTGCCGCACTATCAAACCAACTATCTGGATGACCATCTCCCTGGAACGACACTTCATTGCACATACAAGCGGAGAGCAGGTTGAGAACGAGGAGGCCGAGAACGAGCCGGGTGTGCCGCAGGCGTAGGCCATTCACGGTATGTTGTCCTCCGACCTCCCGCAGCCACATCTCCTACACACACGTCCGTGCCTCACCCGGGCCTCTCAGATGGTGCTTCAGATGGACAGCGTGTGCGAATGCCAGTCAAGGGTGTTAACAGTCATATAGCTTTTGATTCAACACGTTCATCGAGTATTAATACACATGGTGAGCGTTCTCTCTTTATTCGCTCATCGACGCTACCTGGAAATTAACGGTGCTATAAATGTAGGAATCTTTAGGCATAGCGAGAACAAGACAGTGATCACAACAGCGAAAAACGGCAGCAACTAATAGCGATACAGCGAAGTCATGCAGAGCAGAGTGTTGTTGAGCATCAAGGCAGACGTCAGCAGGAGCGAGACACAGGTAGGCAAATGAGATGGCCAGGGTCAAGACGACGCATAGCGGGGGGTCCGGGACGATCGGGAGGAGTGGCGGCGAGGTGAGTGCCGATCCACTAGGTGTTGTCTTCGGTGTCCGCTTCGCTGCCGTCCTCTACAGGGATCTGGATGTCGTTGCTACGTCCGCCGCTCTCAGGGCTGCTCCCGCTCCCTTCGCTGGAGCTTCCAGGCCTGAACTGTGGCGGTTCTTCGTAGCTTCCCCAGTCAGCAAGGGCGGCGTGGTGAGTGGGGTCGTCCTTATGTTCCGCGAGCCAGTCGAAGTCAATCTGATAGTTGTACGGCGCCAACTTCGGGTACGTGTTGCTTGTTCTCCCGCTGTTCCGTACCCGGAACTGCATCTTCTGTGCCTGCTTGCCTGACAGGCTGGTGGCATAGTACTTCCACAGGCGTGAAACCATTGCATTGAACTAGGGCAATCAAACGGTGAGCTCATCGGTAGTTGCAACTTCTCATGGGGACTTACTGGTTCTGATCTCCAGAGCGGTCTCACGGTCTCGACAACCTGTAGCTGTGCAAGCGCATCATCGGTGATGTTGACAAAACCCAGGTGCCTCGCCATTTCACGCTTCCATTCGTCCTTCGTCAGCCCTGATCCCTCCTCAGGTCCGCTTGCTTCGTCGGACAGGAACGCAGCATCTATGATCGCTTTGGGATCCTCGCCATAGTCATCCGTGTACTGGCTAGTGAATTCTAGGAGACGCTTGGCCTTCTGGAGGGAGGTGTGAGTGCCTCAGACTTCCCGCAGACGTGGGTACTGACCTCTGACTGCCGCATGGACCGCCTCGCGTTTGAAGCGCTCTTCAGCTGCTGCTTCTTCGCCTCCTCATCGATCTGCGCTTTGTATGCGCGTTTGAAGCCGTCCCAGGTTTTCCCGCGTGCGAATAGCAGCACGGTCCGGTGCGAGAAGGTGATGTCAGGTTTCCCGACCCACGGGTACGCTTCGATGTTGCCCTAACGATGTTCCCTTGTCAGCATTTGTCGACAGGTGATATGAGGATCGTCATCCTACCGTCACGCGATCAACAATGATCTTGCAGACTTCATCAAGCAACTTTGCATTTGGTTGGTCCTTCGAGCTGACGTCAGGTGAGAGGTTGATATCGAAGTATGGAGTCTCGGTGTCGTCGTTCATGCGCAGCTCATCAGGATTGTACTCAGGCCATGGTGTGGTCGCCGTCTTGATGCCGGTGAGATCGCGGATGGTCGGAGCAACAAGATCCTGTGACATTGATGATAAGGTGCGTCGTAGTCTGATTTGTCTGAGAACGTACCACAAGCACTCCGCGGGCTAATTTCTGATTCCCGGTGAGCTCCGCAACAGCTCCTACAGCGATGGTCTTCTCGAGATCAATCCCCTTCGTTTTGCCTCTACCACCACCTCCTCCTGCACGCCCACCTCGCGCGAATATGGCGGCGTTGCGTCCGGGACCAGGCTCGCAAACGGCCACAGCGGTTGCAGCTTGGACCCTGGGGGTGACAAGAGTGGCAGTGAGCGCAGCAAGTTGTGCGCTGTTCTGCGCAACGATCTCCGTAAGCTGGCTGACTTGAGCAGCCAGCATCGTAACCGTGTCCGGAGGCATCGGTCCTGCGGTACGTGTTCCACCACCTCCATAAGTCTGCATGGCTAATGGGTGGCCTCCGGCTCCTCCAGAGGTGAACTGGGCGAACACATCTGGGCCCTGTTGCAACTGGTTGAACCCCGCAGCCCCTGGATCGAGACGTACGCGCCGGCTTTCACGCGACTCGGGTGGTGGAGAAGTCGCTGCGCGGGTGAACGGACCGCTGAGGCTACGAAATATCGTGAGCAACTTGCATATACTGTGCATATAGCCAGTGTCTCGGGCCTGTATGCATACCTTTCAGGTCGGTGCTGACCAGCCCTGTTGGCAGGAACCCGGAGTTGTTGAGCCTGCGAGAGGTTGACGTTCATGCCTCCTCCGGGTGCAAACAAGTTCGCGTTCAGGCCACCGCCCGTTTGTTGCGCTCCGCTAACCATGCCCTGCCGCATCATCTGTGCGGCCATCATCTCCCACAGCGCTCTCTGTTCCGGGTGATCAGCAAATTCGGCGGGGCAGGGAAGCATGACCAGAGTGGGAACAAGAGGTGAAATTATCGACTGCGAGGGAATGTTGCGCCGGAGGAGGTAGAGAACGGGAGGTACGGGAGGGCGCGACGTTGCGCGCGGGGCGCGTTGCGCGCGGGCGCGCGCGCGCGCGATCGGGGCGACGATGTCATCGGGATCTATATCTGTCTGTATTGGGTTGCAAATACACCGTCTACACCACTCTACTTGCTTCCCGAGCAGCTTGTATGGTCACTAACACGAGTGAAGATCCTACAACGTTCCTACGTGGCCATCCGACTACTCCAACTGCTCGCACCCTGACTAGTGCATCCCAGACCGGTCACTTGATCCTGACACCCTCTGCTCGCACTGACAGACTAGGTTGCCTGATCGAGGGTCGACTACCTCACCACAGGCGCCTTGCTCTGATCTGCTCGCAGCCTCGTGTAGCCCCCTCCTGAACGCGGTGACTGTTCAGGGCCCAAGTGCGCGACGAGTTCCTAATCGGGCAGGATCAGTAGGCGCTCTGCTTGCCATGGCTTGTAGGACCGAGGTTGATCCGACATCTGATTCTTCAACACTCCTTGACTTCCTGGGTTGCTCACCCACTTCGCGCTGACTTCGGATGGCCAAAGTAACGAGACGCAAATTCGACGCAGGCGGCTCGGAAAGCGAGTTTGAGCACCCCAAGTCCACGAAAAAGGGCGCTGCGTCCAAGAACACCAAAGAACGGGACGCGTCCGAGGAGCAGAAGAACGAGGAAGACGGAGGCAGCGATGACGAGGGAGACGGGGAGGAGTACGAGATTGAGGCGATCCTGGAGGCCAGACACGACTCGTTTCCCGAGGTGCGTACCGGACCACGCGACATGCGATTGCTGACCGCGTCCTGACAGGGACGGACGAGCTACCTCATCAAGTGGAAGGGCTACGATGAGGAGCACAACAGCTGGGTAGATGAGAATGATGCACAGTGAGTGCCCTGGACCCTGTCGGACCGCGTATTGACGCGTATTGACCGCCACCCTCGCACGCTCGCGCCTCTTCTCCGCCTACTGCTCTCCTTGCACCGCGGCGTGCGTCCTGTAACGGTCCCAGAAATGCAAGTGAGCTCATTTGCGAGTTCTGGAAGAACAGTAAGAAGGGAGCCCCGAGGGCAGCCACGCAGGAGCCCGAGGCGGAGGCCGCCGCACCGCCGGCGAAGAAACGCGGGCGGCATTCCAAGGCCTCCGCCCGCTCCCCGACCGAGGAGCTTAAGCAGGAGGAGGAGGACGTCCACAATAAGAGGCTGCGCACGAAGAAGCGAGGCCGGCAGTCCAAGGCCCCCGCCCACTCACCGTCCGAGGAGCTTAAGCAGGAGGAGGAGGACGTACCCATGAAGAAGCCCCGCAAGGGCTCGAAGGCAGCCGAGAGCGCGAGCGCAAAGCGGGCTGCGGCTGGTCTAGCAGACCGCGACCACAGGGCGCGTACCTACATAGACATAGTGGAGTGGAAGAACCTCACGTCATGGGAGCCTCTCGTGGAATGCATCGACACCGTCGAGCGCATGGAGAACAACGAGCTCTTCGTCTACTTCACCCTGTACGTCTGCGGTCCTTGGACCTGTGCTGCACCTCTGTGCGCTCCGATTTGTTCGCCCACGCATTACTTACGGCGGTTACGCCTGTTGACTTTGCAGGAAGCATAATCTGGGATTCGCAAGGGAGAACGCTGAAGTCTGCAAGAGGAAAATACCACATATGGTGCGTCGTTGCCCTACCGCCACTGGCAGCGCCGAACTATGGTATGCATTACTCATGCTCTTCTGCGCTAGATGCTTGACTTCTACGAGAGCAATCTCAGATGGAAGCCGAGCGACGAGAATGCGATGGAGGAGTGAGGCCGTTAGCCGTGTGACCGCCCGGCCTGCTGCCTCCACCACCGTCTCTATGTCTGCTGTCTCCGGTTTCGTGGAGAAATAGCACGTCCCGTTTACCGCACCGTCTTTATGTACACTTTCAACTCTTTTCCACTGTACCTGCTGCTCTTCTAGTTTGCGTCTCAGTACGCCTTCTTCTGCTCCAGCGTCTGTTTATCCTGCGTGCTTCCGCGCGACGCAGGAACTTCTCGGCAACCTTCACCAGGCTCTCGCCCTCCATTTGAATGTCGGCGGTCTCCTTGAATTCCGTGGCGGCCTCTGGAGACCGTTGCAGAGGGCCTTCGTGCTATGGGTCACGAAACTCTCGACCTTGTTCACCCACTCCATGTGTCGCTTGTCGAACTCCGCCCTGTCCCTCGCTGTCTTTTTTCCCGACGGGCACGCAGATGCTCTTCGCGCTCCTGCTCCCACTCCTCAAAGTCTACGGCTGCTCGTGCTCCGATATCAGGTAGTCTGGGAGACGAAGCCCAACCTTGAACTCCTCGAGATTGGAGACTGCAATTTGTTTTGCTGGCAGTGCGTAGTCTCGTCCCGTAGCTCATGATATAGATGCGCAAGGTCTGAGAAGGAGAGCATCAATACAACGGCGGCATTTGCCTTGATAATGACTCAATGCTCACCATGATCCAGTTCACAGCTCACCCATAGCAACTTCGACCCACCGAGGCCTGGCACCCTCAGTTCCGGGCAACGTTGTGGCTTCACTACGATCGTTCTGTCAAGTCCGGGATGCGTCACTAGCCCAACGACCTTGCGAACTGGCGATTCCACGAGTTTTTTTCAGCCGCACGTCCAGCTGCGATATCGCTCGCAACCTCCCCATGGATCTCGATGACACCGGACTATCCAGGGCTCCTGACTGCACTATGAGTCGCTGCCAGCATGTCCCGTGTCGTGCTGAAGTCCGCGTTCGAGTTGCGACAATGAATGTACTGAATTTCAGGGTGCTGATTTCATCTAGAGCAACGCGTTAACAGAAGCATATGCAAGTGCGCGAGTACTGCGGTGAGGCGGCGGGAGGCAGAATCCACGGCGGTATAAATGCTTAAGCGATTGCGTTCTAGCGTGCTAGTCAGACTCCGAGCGTGAGTTCGGGTGTGTACAGGTTACAATACTTCTATCTCACATGGATGCGCTCGTTGCGCAGCGGCTGGACAGCATTATGGTTCTACAGTATATCACAACATTCCGGGGCCCCCGTTGTCTCAACTTCTGGCCTCTCCCCCTCCTCGTCCCCGTTTGCACTAATGAAGTGCCGAGCCGCGCTTACTTCTTGCTGAGACCGAATGCGTTCGATAGGCCCGGGCAATTTGGCCGCAGAAAATATACCACGCCCGTGGCCATCTCTACTATCCAGCCGCGGCTGCTGCCTCGTCCGTCGCCAGGACGCTCTGGACATGTCCAGCCAAGAGGCCTGACCTTCAACGCTCGGGTATTACGACTGCGAACCTGCACCATCCACCGTGGGCTGCGCACGTCTCCGACCGCGCAATAGCACATTCGGAAACAAGTACTCAAGCTTCAGGCCCTCCCATGCCGCTTCTCGAGCACAACGGGCACCTCCGGCCGCGTCGACACAAGGTAGTCCCGGTACCGCTCCTCGTAACAGCCCGCATCCGAACCCTCGCGCAGCCGCATCTCGTACCGCTGCACCAGCGCGCACACGACCGCTCGCATCTCCCCCATCGCGAGGCCCTTGCCCGCGGAGTTCATCGGCCCGTGGGAGAACGCGAGGAGCGCGCTCTCGTCGTGCACGAACGCGCTCTTGGTTGAGGTCGGGAGGAACGTCGGGTTCATTTGGGGCGACAGGGGAGGGAGAGGGAGAGGCGTCTGGGAGGGTGAGGAAGAGGCGTCGGGGAGGGTGAGATATCAGGAGGCGACGACCCAGCGCTCGGGCCATAAGGAGGAGGGCAGGGTGAAGTTGCGCGGGTCGCGGTGCAGCGGGAAGGGCGAGATGAGGATCAACGTCTCCGGCGGCAAGTACCTGCTCGCACATCTCAGTACACGGCATCTCGAGCGGGGAAATAAAGTGTGCGTACGGCGAGCCCGCATGCCGGGCGAGTGGTGCGGGACCGTTCGCGGGCTGCTCGTCATGATGGGGGGAGGGGGGGGGGACAGAGGGTAAAGTCGAATAGCTTCGTGTCTGTTCGTGCATCAGGTGACTAGAGACGAGCTCAACTCATATCGTGAGATTGTGCCTCAGAGTCCGGAACGCGGCGAGGGCCGTGCGAAATCTGTCGTGAAGGCAAGGTACGAATCAATCTCCCGTTCACCCGCGTGATTTGCAAGATACTCACCACTCTCGTTCCCATCTCAGCGCGCCCTCATCTGCACACCCAGGCACTCGAGCGCATGAGCATGCTTTCACCGATGACTGGAGACGTCAGCTCAGGGAGAAGACTGCCACTCCGACAGCAACTCCGGGGCGTTCCAAGTCCTCCCTCGCACGCCCCTTACCTCTCCCAGGCTCGACACCACGATTGAAGCTGCCCGGGTCTGTCAGTGCATCTCCGGGTAAGGGTGCAACTCTCACGATCTTTTGGGACTGTTCTCAACCTTGACTAGCACCTCCTGGCGCCGCCAAAGCTCTCACCCGGGGTTCGGAAGACACAGACCCGAACTTCGAGCCACAAGGCGGCCTCGCTGCAGCGGATATACGTGCCCATCTAGGTGTAGTCCTCTCGAAAGCACGTCAATGCGGAGCTCGTTACGCTTCTGCGAGTGAGGTGTGTGACCCGCCAAGATGCCGAAGCAATTTCCTCGCAGTCCACTCATGCTAAAGTCGTCTCTAAAAGATCCTAACCCACTCTCCGAGACGACACAGATAAGAAGAAGCAGAAGAAGAAGGAAAAGCAAGTGGCGAAGTCAGGTAAGAGCAAGAGCAAGCAGTCAAACAAGGACACCGAGGACGACAGTGACGGCGGCGGCGCCGACGAATCCAAGTTCATCAAGGCGGAGCTACTTCCCAAGTGGTCCCTTCCCGACATCAAGCTCAGGGTCGTTCCATCACTGTGCCATTACATCGGTATACAAGACAACCCGTGGTCCCTCGACACCGAAGAGTACAAGTTCCTCGAGCTCGCTCAGGTGGTCCTCGACACCGTCTTCCCTGAGAGGCGCCACAAGCTGACGAAGAAAGACATTATCTTCCGATGGGTGCGTTACCCCTCCGTCTACTCTTGGTGTCCCTGACACATTACATCATGTCCAGTGCCGCCAGCATGTGTACGAATGGCGTCGAGGGTTCCAACTGATGGCCAAAGCCCATGTGCAAACCGAGATGTTGCGTCGGAAAGAGGACGAGAACCTGCCTGCCGAGCAGCGGACCCCAGAGGGCATGCGCACATGGCTCGTCGACGCCATTTTGCGAGGAGGTGAGGCTCTTTTCGGCCAGCCGGACATTGACAAAGTGCGTACACAGTGCGCCGGCACTTCATGAACTATGAGCGACACTGACGCCGCTGCAGCCTGCGCATGCGAAAGACCAACTGCAGTC
Organism: Sanghuangporus lonicericola; assembly: GCA_016618145.1. Taxonomy (NCBI): domain Eukaryota; kingdom Fungi; phylum Basidiomycota; class Agaricomycetes; order Hymenochaetales; family Hymenochaetaceae; genus Sanghuangporus; species Sanghuangporus lonicericola. The sequence continues at coordinate 18,055 of WJSG01020104.1, forward strand.
CCGCTTTGTGCTCAAGCTCATGGCATATCATCTGAGCGCGACACTCGGCTCGGTGTTCATTTCAGAAGAAGGCGATCACGCGCTCCCTGTAGGAGCTCTATCCCTGGCCGCTTGCGCAGTGCGTACGGGCGCCCATTAATCCTTTCCGTTTGCTGACAATTGCTATGTCGAGCGTGCGTTTCGCTGGTATCGCGACGATCAGCCCAATGGTCTTCCCATGAAGGCATTCTCGAGGAACTATGCCGGGAAATGTACAGGCAAGTGGCGCGATACCGCTGTCCAAGAGCTGATCGACCGCTCTCACCGGTTTGAACGTTTGCTATCCCGCGCGCGTGCATTGGTGACTGCGGTCGCACCGCCGCCTCTTGCTAGTTCCGCCGAGGGTGGTCCTGCGATGAACAACTGGTATGTCCGCGAGCGCAGCAGCTCTCCGCCTACGGCATTATTCTATGACGACGAACAGTAGAGAAGTACCGTATTAGGGACCTGCGGTAGCAATCAAAACCCGTGCTCCAATCATTTGTCCACCATCTGAACATGTCTGAATGTCTGAATTGTCTGTGCTAGCTCGTAGCGAAATGTCTGACGAGCACGAATCCAACATCTGAACAGTATTTTTCTGAACCGTCTGAAGCCGTCTGAAGCCGTCTGAAGCATCTGAAGCGTCTGAAACGTCTGAGTCAGACGTTTCAGACGCCTTCAGACAAATACGGAATTACTGATGGCCCGGCCGGCCTGAGCGCGGGAGGGAGGAGCGAGGCATCCACATCCGGAGGCGGCATTGCCGTCGCCGAGTCGCGGGGAGGGGGCATGGCATGAGATGACTGGTGGTCGCGCAATGCGGAGAGGGACGCGTGGATGGAGGAGACGGTACGAGAGAGCTCCCGTAGCTCGTCCTGCATAGCGTCCTCTCGCTGATGCAAGCCGCTCGCCTCTCGAGACGCGAGTTCCTCGTTCTCCTCCACCAATCGGGCTAGGAGAGAGATGCGCTCGTCGAGCTCCTGGAAATTTGCAGTGGGCGACTGAGAAACGACCTGGCTGTGGATGGCGGTCGTAGTCTCCGTCAGCACCTGAAGGGGTGCACTCAAGAGTCGAAGATCAGAGCTCGGGAGTCAGCATACAGAAGAACAAGCAAATATGCGCATGGATCGAGCAAGAACTACACCTAAAACACAGATATAGTACCTACTTACTCTATAATGCGACAACTACGTCTATGAGCTCGAAACCACAGCCGACGAGCCCGGCGGGGAAGTTCCGCGGTCCGGGCGCCTATCACGAAGCGTCTCTCTCTCTGCTACCACCACCACATCGCTCTGGCCCTCTCCGCACCGCTGTACTCCTGCACGCTCTTCTGGAGACTTAGGATACTCTGTAGCCTTGACTACGTGCTACATCAAGCTCGCCACATACCTCGGGCACCGCGGGCACACTCGGCGACCTAAGTAGCCTGCAAGACTTCGGGACAGCGTGCGGACACGCGAGCCTATGACACTATCATTGAAGTACTGAGCACTCACCCGGGGACCATATTCTGCCAAGGTCACAAGCCTCACGACGTTGGCCGGCCACCGCATATACGCTACCCAGCCGGTTGGCCGGTGCCCACCGCCGGCTGGTGTCGCCGCGCGCGCGTCGGTGGGGAGTGAGCAGCGGGTTGAGGTGAGCGGTCGGGGTGACGGCTGAGCGGCGAGTCGCTAGGTGTGCACCAGTGCAGGGACGGTAGTTTAGTCCACAGGTCGGCCGGTGAGAGTCAATACACGGGACTTCTGAATGGCCGACTGTACATATGGACGGCCTGGCTGAATGGCCATTGAGATGCTATCGTTGGGCTCGCTGACTGGCCGATCCACGGCTGGGTTCACCGGAGTGCTTATTCCGCACACCAGATGCGCAGGATTATCGTGGGTCATGCTGGCCGGCCGCCTGAGTGGCATGGTCGAGCATGCTGACTGGCCGCCTGAGTGATATGGTCGAGCATGCTGGCCGGCCGCCCGATCTGCGGGAGGGTGCTCAATTGCCGTCGAGGTGTCATGGTTGGGCATGCTCACCGGCCGCCTGAGTAGTATGGTCGAGCACGCTCACCGGCCGCCTCGTCTGCGGGAGGGTGCTCACTGGCTGCCGAGGTGCATACTTATCATGCGTTTCCTTGTCGGCCCTAGCGGCATATATCGCTGTGCTTGCCATACGGCCGATGGCGAAAGACTTCAGGGCGCACGCCCAGCATATCTGTATGCCGACTGGATCCGACGTGAATGCCGATTAGCCGAGGGACGTACTGCCGAGTGTCGGGCTCAAGTGCGGTACCAAACGGTAGGCGGCCGGGAGCGGCGGCGTGAATCGGCAGATCATACAGTTGCATTGGCACACTGGCAGGTTACATGGGAGACCTTCTCCGCAGGATACCCGTCAGATCCTACACCACCGGCGACCGCGACAGTTCAACGGGACGCCGGAGCCTGCACCGGATGCAGCGGACAGGCACTCTGCGTGCGGACATCTTCCAGGTCCTCCTCGAAAACAAGCAAAGGCGGACTCTGTAGAATCGGTGAGTCCGAGCCCTAGGGTAACATTGTCTGCCTTACCACATGCTCCGGGGGATTCTTCCACCATGTCGGACAAATACCATTCAACGGACCATCCGCCCCCCATTGCCACCACCGAGGATATCCGTGCTCTCCGGCGAGTGTTCCGAAGTATGATTCGGGGACCGCCAGTTCGCGTAATAGAGTGGTGCGGTCGGTACCGGTGACGTCGAATTGGAGATCGCGGTCGATCCAGCGGCAGTGGCGAAGTAAGGTGGTGACAAGTGGGGAGGACTCCCGCGCGGTGACTGGAACGGCAGGTTGTGTTACATGGCAGATGCCGCAGGCCCGGACGGCGGTCCACTTTTGAGCATTAGTCGGGTCTGCGTGCGTATGCCGGCAGGACTCACAATCTCTCTGCAGATACCTACATTCCACCGCCGTACCGTTATGCTATCAGGGGATTCCGGCAGGGCCTTGACTGCCTCGGCAACCCTCCATGCCACCAACTGTACCTCCAGCTTCGCGGACCAGAATGCTCGTGCAGCAGAGAGGGGGTCGTCGGACATGTCTGGGTCGGAGGGACAGGATCCCTGTGCGTCTGAGAGGCGACTCGCCGCCTGGGAGGTAATCACGTCATTGTTCTGGCGCAGGTAGCACGCCCGAAAGATACAATTTGTTCTGACCTAGTGAATCCTACTACAATCTATTCTGCTTGGTGCGCTGCCGACGCTTCGGCAAAACCGTTCACAGCGTGATCGCGCAGAGACCGCCACATTGCAGCTTGCCGTTCAGCGAAAGCACGATGTCCGGCGGTCAGCGAGGCTTGCGCCCACCGCATCCAGTCCGCCGCCATATGTTCAAAGTATCTCACCGTGCACTCCATCTCGAATCGCACCAGAATTCGTTCCTCCCTCCACCGCTCCCGCCGGGCATGCGCGCGGAGAAATATCATACGGTTGACTGTCAGGCAGTTAATGGTGTCAGCGCCGCGGCAGACGTACGGTGTGGATATCGTTACTTACAATCTTCCATCCAGCCGACGCCTCTGCCTTCCTCCGTGTCTTCCATGCTCCAGAACCATGCTTCGTGTTTGTGCCGCAAGCCGGGGGTGAACGGCTCGAGGACCGTGGTGCTCGCCTTGAGGTCGTCGCCGACAATAGTGCGGTACCGTGCGAGGAGAGTTGCCTTCGCCATTTCGGCAGCACGATCTCCTGGCAGGAAGAGACGGGCCACCGCCCTGCGTGCTTGCATGTAGATCCGCACATTCTTCTTGAGGGCGTCATCGGCGACGTGAACCTCGTCGAAACTGCGGAGCCGGGCCTGCGTCGATGTTGCCTGCCGTACCTTCTTGCGGAAGACCATGGACTTGTGGCCGATACCAATCCTGATGGTCTGGAGGCAGTCATTCATCTGACCCTTCCTCAGTTGGAGCTCCTTGTCAGAGAGACCAGTCAGACCATGACGTGTGAGGTATTCGGCTCCAAAGGTCGATGGCAGGGCAAGAGCAAGAGTCTCTGGCTGCAGGTGGTGGATGTCCTCGCGGTGGACCGGGATTTGTGGGACGTCGCCGACGAGATCCCATTCTGATCCGAGCCGGGTCGGATCTGCCGGTAAAGAGCGAAGATGACGGAGAGGTTGAGTACCGAAGTGTCGTTCGGCGGCTTTGTGGAACGTCGCAATGGCTCGGGCTAGCTTCTGACGTTGGTCGGCGAGACCAATCCGCTCTGCGTCCGTGGACTGCATTCCGACGCAGCGGGCCGTGTAAGCCACCGAAAGCCTAGTCATCAGAGGTCAGGAAGACCGAATGACGGAATCAGGACTGCCGACGCACTTCCGCTCCTCAAGCCGGAGCCCCGCCGCAACCCATGAAGTCTCGCCGCCTGCATTGATGTCGTCTACTTGCAGCTCCTCCTCCATCAGCTTTGCTTGAATCTCTTTCTTTGTTGGCACTGCATGTGGGGAGCGTTAAGGGTTGCGCGGAAAAGGCGGTGGTTCAATACATACGCGGCGAGGGTTGTACTGCATACATGTCGAAGGCTTCCAACCCGGCATGTCTGCCGGCGGCGGCAGCATCGGCAGCAGCCAGCCAGACAGCACCCTGTGCGGCGTCCGTCTTCGCCTCGAGCTCCGCAAATTTCTGATTTGCAGTGGGGAGCTCCTTGCATACGCGGCGCCATTTCCGCACGAGCGTGGGGACTGGCAAGAAACAAGGCAAGTATTAGCTTGACATTCATGAACCATCTTCGCTACATACCTATACGCGTGAGCTTCATCCAGTTCGAATCATTCATCCGGTCGTCAATGAGCTCATGGCGATGTGCCGAACTCATTCCGCGAGTGCTGCCCGCGATCCCGTTGATCTTGTTCCAGAGTGTCTCGATGATTTCGCCGTCCTGTATCCCCGCGTAACGGATGAAGTTGAGGGAGAAGCGGGGAAAGCAGCGGGGTATGTGTCCGTGAACGTGAAACTGCCCAATGCCGCCGTGGATGTTGAGGCCTGCAGGCATTGAGAGGTACTGGCTTTTCTCGAATCGTTCCTGTAGTCGTTTAATATACTGACACATGATATCGTAGATGAGGAGGACCTGGGTGAGACCACTCAAGAACGCAAAGATCCAGTGTATGATATAGTCCATGTTAATCTGCCTGTGGCGCCATCGGAAGCGGTCAGTGTCGCGGTACCGCACACAGATATTTGCTCACCGCTCGCCAAGCTGAAAGTCGACGGTGCTGTGGGGCTGGAAAAACCCGTGTCGGGAACAGGCTGCGGCGCCGATACCGGTGGCTTCGTACTTGCCCCGGCTAACCGCAGTGTTGAGAACGGCACGGTGGTCGTGACATGTATTCTCCTATGGATGACTGTGAATACTGACCGCGACAAAAGTAATCGTATACTCACCGTGGGCCACTCCTGCTTCAATTTCAGATGCTCCTTGTAGCGCTCCTCGCCTACGACGAAGGTCTGGCCGTCGGCAAACCGCACGTCATCGGCAGGGTTCTTCATATGACGATGCTGCGCGGTGAAGTTGCCGTCCATGACGACGGCACGAGTGTACTTCCACCTGAAGATAGTGCGTGAGTGACAGTGACAAGGTGTGCAGGGGCACGCACTGCTCAGCATCCTCCTTCCAGTTGTCGGGGAGGTTGAGCCCGGGTTGCGGACATGCGGGGCAGCGTACGGCGAGGTCGCCAGGCTTGACTGCGTCCTGGCGGTGACCAAAGCCGGCGGACAACCTCGCCTTCATATTGCGCCACTGCCGAGACACTCGGAGCAGCTCCCGGTACCGGTCCTATCGCCGACTCGGAGTCAACTAGGCGTCACCGGGAACTGGTTGCGAACGTACCGGAACCATGTGGGGAAACGCTGCATTGGTCGTCCGGCGGAGCATATTGTAAAAGCTGCGCGCTGATGCGTTGCATTCCCGGTTGGACACCAGAAAGGCGTCAAGAACCCGTGTCGTGAAGACTGTGCTCGGACGCTTCTGTGAGGCAGGGTAGTAGCCGAGCTGTAGCAGCTGGAGATCCTGCTTGGGCGCATCGCGGCAGAGGCAGAAGGTGAACGGTAGTTCGTGTATCCCGCTCGTATCGACGACGACAAGCAGGCGATCGTTGCCGTACGCCTGTGAAGTGGGCTGCGGACGGCGGCTCGGCTCACCGAAGGTCGGCAATTCAGCAACGTCTACCGGGACATGGTAGGTGTCGTCTTCGTCTTCAGGCACTGCCGCATTCCTCGCAAGCACCTCGTCCTCGTCGTCCCAGTCGGAGCCGTCGTCCTCGATGAGAAGTGGCAGCTCGTCCTCGTCCTCGCCGTCGTCGTCGTCGTTCTCCCCGTTCTCGCCGGACCCGTTGCGTAGAGGCTGGTTGTTGTCGGCAGGAGGGGCTTGGACGGCGCCGCCCTCGATCGGAGGCTCTGGAGGAGCGGCAATGTCTTCGGCGGGCGCAGCACGCGCCGCCGAATACACGGGGAGCCTGGGACATGGGGTTCCGCCGTGCCCACAGTGGACCTGCAAACCGGTTTGCCGCAACCAGGCTTGTTGGAAGAAGCTGTTCTGCCAGAACTCGATGCGGTGGAGGGGATGCTGCTGGTGTTTCTGCTCGCAGCACGATATGCAGTAGGTCGGCTTGCCGTGACAGTCCAGACAACGCCAAGCCGGTGGGTGACCGCAGGTACCTGGTTGGTCAATCGGCACAACCTCCCCGGTGAGGATCGTACGCATGTACTCTTCACGCACTTGCAGGAAGGCGAGCTGGTGGTTGTGTTGAGACTGGTAATATTAGCACCACCGTGTCAGTAAGGGCTCGGTGAGAGATTGCAAGACGACCTCCTACCTTCCATTGGCGAATCGGGTTATCCACATTGGCGTTAGGATTAGCGTTGTCGTCGACATCCATCGGAGCTGGCGAGGCGCGCGACGAGGAAGGCGTACTTGTGATGGGCGGGATGTCCTCGGCGGCGGCGGGGGTGGTCGTGACGGGAGGCGCAAGCTGACGGCTGGTTGTAGGAGCGTACTGTTCTACACCCGCTCGCATCCTTGCGCCATGTCGTGAGTATGATATCTTAGGTACTATTTCCTTACGCGCGTTGAGTTTTTCAATACGGGGCCGGCGAGACATGATTGCCAAGAAAACGTTGTAGTGTGCAAGGGAGGGAGGTGGATAGCGATACATGACGAAGAACAACACGCTCTATATAGACTACTCACCTCGGCGACGATCGCCGACCTTGGACCAGCCCGGATCCTCAATTCCGAGCCACTCGTGGGCAACATCAGACATGAAGAATGCATAGCAGATGCGATCCGGGGGGACTTCGGGAACTGCATGAATGACCACCCGCGAGTTCACCATCACTACCGAGCCCGTACCGTATGGTACCGAGGCACCGAGGTTCCTGAACGCAACGACAGCTCTGTCGCCGTACGTCCCGAAGGAGAGCAAGAGGTCGAACCAGCCCGGCCTGCCGGTTTTATCGCGGTGATGGATGGTCAGTCGGTTGACCATGACTTGCACGGCGGTGTAGGCGAACGGCCACTGGGAGATGTAGGGGCGGAGCTCCGACGCACGCATGGACATCTTGATTTGCGCCTCGAAACCGGCACGGTACTGCGCGGGATGGGTTACAGCGAGGATTCCGTCCGTCAGCCCGCCGCACACCTGCAAGGCCCTCATCCACGAGGCTCCTTCTTCGCCTCTAAGCACCTCGCTTGCCACCGGGCGAGCATCTGGGCCCTGTTGTAACATGCTCATCAGTCAGGGCAGTGCGCAATGCACAGCCGGAAGACGTACGGTATGTCCTCGCTTGAACCAAGCGGCGGAGAAGTACAATGTGCCGGACTTCCACTTGTCGCCCGTGCGGAAGAATCGATCCGCAAATCGCCATCCTTGTCCGGGGCTTGGCTTGTCCACGTCCTTCCGTGTCTTGAGTTTCTTCTCCAGTGACCGTGTGGCGGCGGCGAAGGCCTGCTACGTAAAGTATGAGTGAGGAAACGGCAAGATCATAGGACGTACGTACCTGATGCGATGTAGGCAGAATGTCCGGCAGGGACCACACGAGTATGTTCCCGTGTCGGTCCGCGATCACGGCAGGCCCGCGGATGACGGGCAGAAGGCCGTCGCCCTCGGTGACCTGGGCCACCGGACAGAGCGGCGGATACTTGTCCAGCAGCTCGTTTTCCTCCTCGACATCAATTTCGGTGCCGGTACTACTGATGTTGTCCACGTAGCGGGTGGCGTCCCAACTGACGGTGTCTGCGTGCAGGGTTGGTGTCAGTTGCAAGGCGGCGCGATCAGTACCGCCGACACTCACAAACATTCCTGATCGCCGTCACTAGCATCTCGGCGACACACCGGCAGTCGCGGGCGAGATCGTCACTGATGCCGAGTGGAATGTCGGGTGCAACGGCATAGACGTCGTTGTGGCCATCCGCTTGCTGTGCGCAGGCAAGATAATACCGGTATGAGCTCACAACGTACGTGGCAATCTCCGCTCTGGAGCGAACGTGTATCGGCAAGTGCAGGAGGTTCGCCGGATCCATGGTGGTGGAGGTGTAGAGAGCGGCGGACGCGGTACTGAAAGCTGATCACAATCGCGACCACGACTCCCACACGTGGCGCAGTTAGGCAAACATCGAGCGCCCACACACTAACCATGCCGCAAGTGCGGAGTCGGAGTCACAACAAGACGTGAGTGCCTCCCGACATGAGGATTATGCTACGAACATGGAAAGACGTGTTCCGGTGTATGTTGCGGCTTTATTCCTTTGTTACATTGTGAATTGTTCGCTGAATCTTTTCAGAGCACTCAAATAGGCGGCACCGTTCAGCCCCAGTAGCCTCGGAGACTTGTCATCCTCCTCCCTTTGTCCCCTCCTCCACGCCGCTGCCATGGCCCCACCGCCGAAACTTCCCGCCGATGAGGAGAAACACCTCGAGGGTCTGGTTGCGGAGTTCCGCCGCCGCAATGGCGCAGAACGGAAGGTACTCCTTGACGAGTGCGCTCGCAAGCTTCTGTCCATGCGCCGCATTCTACCACCTACCCCGGTGACAGAGGAATATACACTTCTTGTGGAATTCTTCTACCAGGTACGCTACTAGGCTGCTTATGTTGCAGTGGAATCTCATGTCTGATTATCGTCACCGTCTACAGAAAGTGCGGAACTGGTTCAATAACCGCATCCAGGAGAACAAGGATAAGGCCACTCGCCTTCCTACCCGCATCAACCGGACTTGGACCGGCGAGCGCGTCTTCGAGTTCCTGAAGAATACGGACATTCGGGAAGCCGTTCGTGACGATGAGGTTCTTCACCCGCATCAAATAGTCGCGTGGAACCTCATGCGGCGGTCGCTGTGGGAGGACCTCGAACAGGACGAGCGAGAAGACTACGGCACGATGGCGCTGCAATGGAACATCAGCGGACCAGACGTGAAGTTGCAGCCTAGGTACGCACTCTACTCACCTGTCCGCCGACATTCCTGTAACGTTGACACATGATTGGTAGAATGGCGGAGCGTCGGGCCATCGGTTGGATGCGGAGCGATATCAAGATGTATTGGGAGCAGTGCGGGATGATCATGATCATGTACGGGCTCTTCCCTGATGAGGCTGGCGATTTGTGCAGCATTCGGTACGTTGTCGGTCGTTCACAAAGTAAACAAATTGGTTCTGACATAGCATGCAGCCTGGACACCTCCGACTACGTCGCTGAAGCTGCAGGCAAGGAAGGCCGCAAGCTGTCACGGTTCACATCTAACGTGAACTGGGACAAGGACCTGCGCGCAAATGCCGGCGCGTTCTTCGGAGCTTGGTACAACTCCCTACGAGGCATCAACCCGACCGAAATCACGATACGTAACCAGGCGGTGGTATTCGTATTCCTGCGTTACAGCGATGGTACACCCATCTTGACGGACACGGAGAACGGGGAGGCTCTGATTGGAACGCGTCGGCAGGAGGTATGGCGTCAGTACGTCCGTATCCATTACAGTGCGTACTTCTGTTATCACAAGCACATTGCCGGTGGCGTTCAGTGGCTCACAGTATGCTCGTCTAGGCTTTGCTAAGGGTGTCGAAGTGAAGGCGACACTGTGGACAGCCATCATCAAGGACCCCTCGGCCTTCTTCGACATGGACATGTTCCCGGCTGGGACTGTCTTGCAAGACCCAAGTCACATGAACGACGGCCCTCTCAGCCAGATCTTTCGGCACATCATGGCTATGGAGCATCCCACCGACGACTCCGAGCCTCGGTTCTTCCGCTTCGCCAACTACATGACTGGCAACAGCACCAGGCCTGTCTATCACAAAGCTCACTACACTGCTCTACCTTCCGCTCGGGAATCCACCGCCGCTCCTGAGCCCGCGTTCCATCTCCCTGCATTTTATCCCAAGCATGTCGACCCTGGGAACTGGGAGAGCTTTCCTCAACCACCGGAGGCCTCTACTTCGCAGCCCGCGAAGAGCACGAAGAAGAAAGCGCAGAAGCAGCGTGCGGAGGCTCAAGACGAGTCTTTGCGGCACGACAGTCCTGCAGCGCACGCCGTTGGAAGCTCTAGGTTGAACGCGAAGACACAGCCCTCCAAAGCGTCCATGCGTCCTCCGGCCCCCGCAGCGAAGAAGTCCAAGAAGGGCCGGAAGTCGAAGAAGACAGATGAGTCTGACGAGGCGGAGCACACGCCGCCTGAGGATGATGATATCGAGTCCGAGTCAGACGAGAACGTTGACCTCGAGGGCGACCACAACGATTCCGGGGACTCTGACGATTCCGGTCTACATGACCTCCTGGCACGCACGAAGCCCCTTGCAAGCTCCTCAGTGAAAGCGAAGGGCAAGGGAAAGGAGAAGGCGGTGGACCACTCTGCCCGGCGAGCTTCCATACCCCGCATGCTCTTCAGCCCGTGTTCATCTGGCGATGATCCCCAAGAGCGTTGGCAGTTCCTCCGTGCCTTGAGCAGCTACCGTCCCTACAATGACATGCTTGACCGGGCTCGTTCAAAGGTGAGCATCTCAGCGCATGGTCTCGCAACTGTTCGACGCTGACATTTACCCAGCTGCAACAAGACTGTTATGTCGACGCACCTGCCGCTGCACCCTGGGCTACGTGGCTATGGACGTCACCTCATCTTCCGAGGGATGCGCACCAGGATTCAGCCGCTCTGAACGCCGTTTTCGCCTGGCTCAGCAATGGCGTCGCTCTCTCCGCTCCCGCAGGTCAAGTTCAACGCTTTTGCCTGGCGATCGGGCTGCTCCTCCGCGACACCGGCATCGTGCTTGAAGACATCGAAGATGACGACAACATCCCACACAACCTACCGGAGTACTTCTCCCGGAGCGTCCTTCGTAACGGCGATGTTGATCGCATCCTGGACATTTGCGCGGAGGCTTTCGCTCGCCCGCGTGCCCGTCCGGTGAAGGCTGCCCATGCCGCCGCCCTTGGTTCCACGTCCGGCGATGCCACCGTGAGCGGCGTACTGTCCGCGCTCCCTGCCGAATCGGGATCGTCGCCGCCTGCAGACTGGGCGGCAGACCTGCCATCCCCGCCGCACCTTCCTCTCGACAATCCCCATATGGTGACGCATGATGTTTCCTCGCCGATGGATTTCGACTTCGATGACCTCGATCTCGCGCAGGCGATGGAGCTCTCGCTCCAAGACTCCGCACCGGTCGCGTTCGAAGTCGTCGGGGAGGTGGAGAGCTCGCCGTTGTCGGCACCGCCTGCATCCACGGAGGACAACCCGCCGCCGGATTTCACCCTTCTTCCACATCCCGTTACTGATTGGGACGACGACTCCTTCGATGCCCGGCAGATTGAGGCTGACCTCGTCGCGGAACGGCCGGCTGCAGTTGATCATTCTGAACTGCTGCCAGCTCACCACGAGCTTGATGCTCAGGTGCATCGTCCCGTCACTCGGAAGCGTGCACGCAGTTCCGCCGTGAAGGAGAATGCTCCTGTCGGCAAGGCAGACGCGAGCACTTCCAGCGGCGTGCGTACTCGCCGCCAGATCAAGGATGCCGAAGCAGCCGCCAAGCAGCTCGCCAGCCCTCCCAAGAAGCGGCTTCGATCGCATCATCGCAAGAGTTAGCGGAGCGTAGTACCATGCCTTATTTCTTGTTGATCTCTTTCTTGTAACATTCGAATGCACTGTGTTCAGGACTTTGTACTAGTACATACAAACATACACACGTTAATCGTACATCGTGATATCGCTATGCTATCAAGACACGCCGCGCAAGCTGTTTGTTCCCAAGAAAGCATCACTAGGACATGGCAGTCGTACGAATCGAACTGTTCATTGATTATCGACCTCCGGTCCAACCATTTGCGCGACTGTGCGCAGGAGGGCCGCCGAAACACCTTGAGAATCCAAGTACTCCTGAACCGCCGCAGCAATCGGGTTCGGGTCGCGCTCGGCAAGTTCCAAAGCACTGACCCGTGCGGTGAGGGACTCGACGGCGGTGGTGAGTCGCTGCAGCGTGTTGCCGGAGGATCCGGGGGTGGAGAACGGCAAGTCGTCCCGGTGCGCGGTACGAGGAGAAGCCTCGCCGAGCTCGTCCGCCATTTGGACCTCTTCGACATCGGATGCGGTACCGGTACCTCCTTCGCCGCGTTTTTCTTCCTCCTCTTCGAGCTCAGCAACACGCTCATCGAGATCCACGAGGGTTTCCGCAAGGCTCTCAAAAGTATGGTCGGTGGCGGCCGCTCCAAAGAGCGTACGGAGGGCGGCAGTGATGAGATCGCCGAGACGTTCCGCGTCGTCTGTCGAGAGATGACCGTCCCGCTCTAACACCTCGACTATCTGCTCGAGCGGCGAGGTGATGGCGTTTCGCGTATCTGACATGGTCTGCGTGAGGGTGTTGTTCAGCGCAACGAGCATCGGTTCCACCGAGCGGCTGCAAGAATCCGGCATGGCAACGCATTGCGCCCGAACGGATTCGGCGAGGGCGGCGACGCGTTTGACCTCTGCACGGAGAGGGTCTTGGCTCCCCTCCAGCTCAGCAAATCTCGATTGGCAATCACCGACCAAGATCCGCATACGGTCCACAATCTCCAGCATCTCCACCAGAGCCCCCCAATGGTGGCCTACCGGTAGCGTCGCCTCGAGAGTGTAGTATATTCCGCGACAGAGGCCGCTGACGGCTCCCAACGCTGAGCTGAGAGTTCCGAAATCGTCGATCACGTTCATGACTTGGCAAATCAAGACGTCAACAGATTCCTTCACCGTTCCTGGAGAGTAGACGGCGGTTTGGACGGCATCCCGACGCTCGCGCATCCGCTGCTGCAGATGCTTGACGTGATCGTCCAGAGCCCCAGCAGCCCGCATGTACTCGTTGCCCCGGAAGCTCTTCCCAAGACCTGCCTCCACAAGGTTCCGGACCTTTGGCCCGATGTGGAAGATCCCCGCCGGCGGTGTCGAAGGCCGCAAGTCGGCGGCAGGCTCCCCGAGATCGCCTGGTGGCGGCGCGCCAGCTATGCCGGAAATTTGCTCGGCGGTGCGCAAAGCGAGGAAGACTTGGAGATCGGCGGGACGGAATTCTACGACATCGACGTCCGGGAGATCGAATGGACCATCTTGCGGGCGCGGTAGTTCTGGAAGGTCTGTCCAAGAACCTGTACACACGCAATCATGTCTCAGCTTGCAGCTTCGAACGGGATAGAGTCGAATCGACTTACCGGGCACCTGTGCCGGCATTAATTCATACTCCTTGCGATGACGCCCGCTGAGGTCACGGAGAGCGGGCGGATTGGAGTGCGAGCGGCCTGAGCCTGCCGCAGCGGGTGGAGGCGAAGCGGGTGGAGCAGGCGGAGGAGGCGAAGGAGGCGAAGGACGCGAAGGTGGCGCAGCTCTATCGACATCCATAGGTACGCTGTCCTCAAGAGTCAGTGTCATCATCGGTACTGCGGAGAGATCCTCGTCGATCTCGGTGTACCCTGGGCCATCGAAATCGGGCCCGAACTTGGGAGAACCGGCAGGTGTCGATGGGGCGGATTGTGCGAGCTGCGGTGACGCGTCCCCACCATCGGATGCCGCCGATGAAGCAGTGCGCGACATGCGGCCGGCGGGGATCCTCTTGCGGGGCCGCCCTCTCACCGGCCGTGAAACGCCCGCCGTAGCAGGCTGCACAAACACTGCTGGTTTCCCGGCGGCTCGGGCAGCTTCGACCTGCGTGACAAACCAGGACGGAATGAGGTCCTTCGTCAGCGGTTTGAACTGTGTTGGCAGGAGCTCGGGCTCGGGATATTTGATGGGGTCCTCGAGCTGCTTGCTGTAGCGCCAGCTGAGGTATCCGGTGACAGCCTTGGAGGTCTGGAACACCCCCATGTTGAGGCTGCACTTGCTGTGCTTACGCTGACAGGGTCCGCAAACGGCACCTGAGGTAGGGAGGAAGTAGCACTGGCCAGGCGCGCATGTTGAACAATGGGAGAGCTGCAACTCCGACAGGTCAGTTCAGAATGCCAGTTTATGCCGGCATGAGACGGGCACTCACATGTTGAACCCATGTGCGCGGAAGCTCCTCCGGCGGGAAGCCAGGCTCAGGTGGTACAGCCGTCTCGGTGCCGCCGTCGTCACCCACCAACCCATCCTCCATCCGCGGCTTCTTGCTCGTTGGGCCCGGAGTTTCCGACTTGCGCTTGACGTTGCGAGCGGCCTGGGGCGCGGACGATCCGGCATCCGCTGACTCTCCACGCGTCGCCGACCGTGTCCTGGGGCCAATGTCGCTGTGACGGTGTGTCGAACGACCTCGCGGCGGATCGACGTCCATCGCCGAGGACCCGGCCCCACGTTCCGGCTTGGACAGTGGCTCCTTGACGGGCTCGTAAGTCAACTCGACATCGCCGGAGTCGACATCGATGGGATCAGTCGCCTTGCCTTTGGCCTTCGCGGCCGCAGTGAGACGGGCGTGTTTCGAAGCGGGATAGATCTTGGCTGGCCCGCCGCTGCCGGCGGCGGCGGCAGGGCTTGCTGTGCTCGGCGGGTGCGATGGTGTTGTGACGGTGGGTCGGGTGGCAGGATGGGATTCCCGCCCAGTGGTGCCGGGCTTTTGAATGGTGGTACCGATGGGAGTGGATGCCACGGGGTTCCGTTCCACGACGGTACCGGACTCAGGCTCAATCGGGCGGCCGGGATACGGTAGCAGAGTGGTACGACGCACAGCAGAACCGCTGGTGGTCGGTGGGTCTGGCGCGGCTCCGAAGTCAGCGCTATCAACCACCTCGTCAGTATGCCTGTCGTGAGCAAAGATCCAATCGCACTCACCGTGGACGTTCATGGTGCGCGGTGGCGGCACCAGCTGTCGGCGGCGCACCCTGCACCGGTGCTTTCTGTGGCGGCAAGGTGGCCACCGGCGTACCTTTGCCCTGCTTCTCCTGCATCGCCCTGATAGCTGGATGAACTGCGATGTTAGTCATCACAACAACGGCGATTCCACCGAGATGCGTACCTTCATGTTTCCAAAAATCACGGTACTCCTTGCTAAACGGCTGCAGCGCAACCTGTCCGTCGTTGGTAGCTTCGTAGCAGAGGGGCCGCATGTCCTTGCCGGGATCCAGGTTCGGCGTTTCGCGTCCGGCAGGGTGAATCGCCTCGAGATCCATCTTCACCGACTCGCCCGACGCGTTCTGACGAGCCGCAACGATATTGGACTGATAGATACAGGCAATTGCTAGCGGGGGTAGCTGCTCATAACGTGCCTCTGTGAGCATTTTGGAGAGATGGTAAATTCTACGAATGAAGAAGTACTCCCACAGGCGGCGGTTTTTTTCATCAGCCAGGGAGGTCGAGGGACGTGCGTAGTAGCTGTGATGGAGCTCGCTGCAGACCTTTGCCGCCTCCATGATCTGAGCAGGGGTAGCTGCCGGAAGTGCTGCCATGCTGTGTTGTAGGCGTAACTGGGGCGATTGAGCGATGCGATCGTGGTGGGCGGGGACTGAGGAGGAGCTGGGTGAGAATGCCAGGCAGCAACGGTGAGAATTCGTGCACGCCTAGCACATGCATCCCCGGCGAGGCGTTAGGAAGGCACGCACACGTGGCAGAAGGAAGCGCAAGATGCAATCTCTGATCTCTGATTGCCGCCGATGTTGAACTTTCCGCTCAATCGGGTACTCGCGCCAGCACCATCTCCGATCAAGACCACCATAAGTATTCTCGCTGAGACAGCGGGGAGGAGCACGATGGCACGGCAGGAAGGTATGGCTCCTGCACGCTGTACTTACCCACTGACTCACGCTGGCTGCAGGACAGGGGAGTGCCGGACAGGGCGGTGGTGCGCTCAAGAGAAGGCATGGCGCAGGCAAGAACTCTCCCTTGGGTGCGTATCTCTTGCCGCACTCAAGCATTGCTGTGAATCACTCACATGTTTGCTATAGATGGGAGAGCAAGCTGCGAACGTTCGCCCTCTCCAGACCAGGCGACATCTCCCGGACCAGTCGTGAAAAAGGTTCGGTTTGATGTGGGACCACCCGTACGTCGTCTCTGTCTCTATTGCGCGGCGACAACTTACAGACCTCTATCAGTCTAGCCCCGCGTCCGTGGAGATGTGCTTCGACATCGACGACATACTTCCGCCGTCCACGCCTGGGAATGACCTGATCCCAGCGCTCGTCGATCACCATGCTTCCCCGCCTCCTTCTGAAGTGGCAAGTGGGCCCTCCAGCTCAGCGCAAGACCCGGTTTCGGAGCAGCTCTGGACTGCCGTCCTCAATAATTTTTCGCCGCCTACGCCGGAGCGGTCCGCTTCGGTGCCAGCAACCCCTACGGCGGAGAAGTTGTGGGCGACCGTCCTCAACACTTTCTCGCCGCCTACGCCGGAGTCCTCCACGTCCGGTGCGCTAGCCCAAGCCAGCAGCCCGATGATCATCTCGGACTACCCGGACTCCTCCCCAACCCCAGCGGCAAGGGGGAATGCTACTTCAAGCCGCTCACACATGCCAGAAAGTGCGCCAATGGCCAGCCAGCCATTACCCACCATAACCGGCGAAGCGTGGGCCAGCTTTCTCGAAGTGTCGCCGTTCGGGCTCTCTCTGCCCGACCTGGAGATTCCTCCGTTGGTTGACGCCTTCAGGGACCCGGCGGTGGCGACAACCACAACGGCGGCGGCGGCAGCAGCAGCAACAACGACGGAAACGGCGGAAACGGCGGCAACGGCGGCAATGGCGGAAACGGCGGCAACGGCGATGGCGACGATTGAGGATGCCGGTGGGAGAGCCGTGCTGCCAATTATGCAGCTGTCCCCGCCGCACTGGGGAGCATACAACGAGATGCTCGCCATCAGGGCATCGCAGTTGTTTCATGTAGTCCCCGATCTAGTTTGGCGGTAGTTCTGTACCTCCGCTATGCGCCAATAGATTCGCTAGCCAAGATTTCTTGTACGCCTTCCTGCTTGACTTCACGCTGGGTGGCCTCATGATAACGGTACCTGTAATTGTTCCGATTTGAATCGCCGTTACTTGCTGACGAAAATCATATCCAGCGACGCTGCTGCGACATCATGCCGCTGTTGTCCGCCCATGCCGGTACCTGGCGGAGACGCCCACCGAACAGAACATCATGATCCTTGCGAGCTCACCGGGACTGTCCCAACTCTCACCACCGTCCTCCGTCTATCGCTGACCGCTCTGGTTGGCCGATTTGCTCCTCGAGAGGCAGGATCAGCTGCAAGAATTTCCGACCATCAAGGCGACGGCGATTGGTATGGCTGGCCAGTCGACTACTCAACCACTCAAACCAACACCGGCCGATGGAGTGGCAAGGAATCTCCAGCCTGTCAATCGTCACCGGCTGTCAAATGTGAGTACCGAATATTGTTGTCGCCTGCTGACTTGCTCCGAAGCTCGCCTGCGATAGCGTGTCCAGCTACCGATGCACAGCAACACGAACCACACCGTCGGCCGGTCAGCAACCTCGGTGAATAGACCGGACTGGCCGGACAGTTGTCTGGGAGATTGTACGGTACGGGCCGACGCACGAACACAAGTATTGTGCAGGTTCGGCTGAGGCTTACCTGCGCCAGTAGCGTGTCCTGCTACCGATGCCCTGCTACACGAGCCACACCATCGGCCGGTCGAGAACCTCAGTAAATAGAGTGGACTGGCCGGTCACTCATCTCGGAGATCGCACAGAACCGGCCGACGAGCGAACACAAGTACTTGGCACGGTTGGCCGACAGGTGTCGACTCGTATACCTCGTCAGCGCTTCAGTATCCAAGGCCCCGCCGACTGCCTCTCACCTCCCCACCCCCAGAGTGGACTGGCCGGTCACTCATCTCGGAGATCGCACAGAACCGGCCGACGAGCGAACACAAGTACTTGGCACGGTTGGCCGACAGGTGTCGACTCGTATACCTCGTCAGCGCTTCAGTATCCAAGGCCCCGCCGACTGCCTCTCACCTCCCCACCACCACCGGCCTGCTGCTTCTCTGCGCCCCTCGACCGGCGGACGCTCGTGCTCCAACAGTCAGCGGCGGGCTCGCAGGGGTTCACCCTGCCCGCCGGCGAGGTGAGCATCGGCCGACTGGGTAAGGTAAGGTATATTCGGTGATCGGCCAGTGTCGTGTATCCAGCAAGCTACCAACAATATGGTCTTCGGGTGACTAGTGTCACTACTATAAATTAGGGCTACTATGTGGACACGCGGGAGGCGGAAGAGGAGTCATCTGTTGGCGGAATGTGCAAGGTAAGTGCGGATTTGCGTACCAAGTGGGGAGTGCGCGTGCTGGCGACGAGGCGGAGCTGCGGAAGTCGCCCGGGGGCGGGTGCGTGTTGGTGGGGACGTCTGCTGGTCTCCGGGCTGCGGAAGATGTCTGCTTGCTTCTGGACTCGCGCCGGAGGTCGTTCACTGCTGCTCTGGTCTGGCCGCGGTCAGGGATGCACATGAGCCCCTGAAACAAACGTACATACGACCCTCTGGCTCGCGCGGGTGCGCTCGGGACTACTGGCGGTGCTGGGACGCGACTCGGGTGCGCGGGCTTGACAGCGGGTGGGGCTGCCACGGCAGGTATGTCCACGCTTGGTCTGGGGACAGGTGAGAGCTGGCGGCCGTGGGTAATCGGCGGAGGGCTGCGGAGACGGGACTGTGGACGACGGACCTTGGCTGGCTTGAGTGTGTCTGATATTCGCACACAGTGCTCCTTCTTCGCTCGGGCCGACTCTTGCACGCCGCGTTGGGAATGCTCGGCCGTCCGCGGTGAGCCAGTTGTCGCTCTTCAGCGATGTGCTGCAATGCCGGCATTCTTGGAGCCGTGGTGCCGCGAGCCGCAGGTGAGTCAGGCCGCGGTGCGTACCCGGAGAGAAGACCAGAACGTACCGAGCTGGCTGACGACTTTGCCAGCCGGGCATGGATAAGACGACCCGACGCGGCGCGACATGCCCGGGAGTGCTGGACGAGCTCGAGCGCACTCTGGGAGGAGTCGAGTTGGCGTTTGGGGCACGCGCATGAGGATTGAGACGGCGTCGGCGTGTGACGAGACGACTGCCCGGGAGCCCGCTCAGTCTATAGACGCATGGTGAACGGTGAACGGTGATTACGAAGGGCGGATGTGCGTGCAGGATGCAGACGACACACACATTCTCCCGGGGTGGGAGCTGTACTCGACGGCGGTGTGATGGTCCGAAAGCGCAGTTGCTGTGACCATGGTGAGTCCCGGCACATGCGAAAACAACGGAAGCGCACTCACTTGCTCGGTCGACAGGTCGCACGGGAGGACGACCCCGGCTGCACACGGTACGTCAGCACGTCGAAGAAACTCGATGAACAGAGTACGTACAACGATCGGACACGTCCGCGACGGACTAGACGTGACTGTGCGACAGGGGCGTTCCGTACTCCTTGGCACACTCGATGACAGCTGCGTCGCGCAAGGAGTTGAGCTGCTCGCGATCGATGGCTCGTAGGCGGTGAACCGGTCCAGGTGAGTCTCCTCCCGCACGTCCAGGGCCCGCTCAGCACAGAGCCGACCGCAAGCCTGGTCCTGTATGCGACCGGAGGCTCGCGATGCACCGCTTCGGTGAGGGTTCGACAGGACGGTTCGCGCACCAGGCTGATTGCGCCCCGCTTGATGTATGCACCACCACCTTCCCTTGAAGTCCACTGCACTTTGTCCGACTTGACCCGGGTGCCTACGCAGGAGCGGGCACGGCTTGCAAGCAGGAACCCCGAGGCAAGACCAGGCATCAAGCCTGTTAGAAGTGGGTTCATGGCCAGCAAGTTCCCAGTTGGGACACGGACACGGACACTAGAGTCCGCGGGAGCTCCCTCAGGCTCGGATTTGCTGCGTACCGTGGGTCTGACTGGGTCGATCTTCCACAAGCTGCGATGAGCAACAAGCTAGAGCTGGTGCACGGCTGCCAGAGGCCGGGCGCAAACGACGAGTACGTCCCACTCCCGTGCGCGTGCTCCACAACACGGAGTCGAAATCTGCGTCCACTCGCCTGTACTGGGCACATACCCAGCCCTCGAAAACCCGGTCGAGTCTCGAACGCTACGCGCGACGCGACAAATCCGTGGCCATCGCGGCAGCCAGAATGCACACAGGGCCCCGTCCCCGGCTGTATGCATGCGTAACTGCGACCCAGCTGCCGGTGTCCGTGTGAGCTGGAACTCATCTTCTGCACACAGATTCCGTCAGCAGAACATCCCAATGGTCAGCATCGTGGACGTCGACAAGCAACTCCGTCTGCAGCGGGCGTGGAACCGCGATCTTGGGCCGGCTGCGCTCAAGGAGTACGAACACGTCGTTCGGCCGGCAAGGCTGCTTGTGCACCAGCTCGGGGCCCAGTGGATGTCGGGAGGCGGCGGAACTACTTCAGGTGCGTGCTCTGGCTGCGGTTTCGGGTTGGACTGATAGCGGACATTGGCAGCTATGAAATCACTTCAGATACTTGTATTCCTCGTTCGCAGCAGGACGTGCTCAAGGCTCGTTACATCCGCAGGTTCGACTGCGGCTTGTAGCTGGTGCAGGAGGGCGAGAAGAACGACGTCTGACGCGTTCTCAAGGTCTTGTAAGTCCGCCCTCTAGTTGCGTGTATGCGGGGACTAATTGCTCAGTCTTGTAGGCCTGCGACGATGCGCGACTCGGGCGGTACGCCGCGCTATACCCGCTGCTGTCACGGCACTCGACGCATTCTACGTCGGGAAGCAGTTCGAAGCACAGAGGATCGAACAACGCTCGATCACCCCGGTCCCAGTCCACTACCTCGTACGTCGTCTCTTTGTATATGTGCTGTTGCATGCGCAGTGCTCACGCCCACGCGCAGAACGATAGACTTGATGCCGTCCCGGACAGCAGACACGGTCTTGATCACGATGCGCGACGACGAGCATCATCCACTACGCCCCGAGCCATACCGCAGACTACAGAAGGCAGTGAGCCCGCTCTATCTCGATGGTGAGGACCCATGCAACCCGGCGCATCACCGAAAGACAACGTACCTGCACGCCGCGATCCGCGTACTCCTCCAGCCTCCCTTCTCCCCCAGCCGCCGCTGATGCCCACACAGAATACGAAGCGACCCCCGGTCATTCCGAGCAGCCCATGTTAGGCCCGCAAGACTCGCCCGGGGTGCACCCCAGGTCTCTGTACAGTTACGCACTCCTTTTTCCTCGTTCCGTGCTGTAATTGAGCAGGTACCTGCCACCCGGGACTGGAGACGTCGGTCCTCGTCCTGCCGTTCGCGCTCCACCGCGATCCGCGCACCTTATGCTTCCCCGAGGTGGTGTGGCCTGTATGCCGGCTCGTCGCTGCTGGGCAGGTTGCTCTCGACGACGTCCCGCTCCCGTCTCCTCCCCGGGTCGCCTCGAAGAGTTCTCCCGCCGCGTCGAAGACCCGGACGCACGTTCGTGCGCAAGCAGAGTGCGTCTGCCAAAGTCCTGGTCAAGGCCGCAAAGGCGAAAGGCGACGCGTGACACCGACTCTGTCCCGCCCCTCCGTTCCGCCTGCTCGGCGACCCGGAGCACGCCGGAGTCCACGCCTGCCCCATACCCGTCCGGGACGCCTGTACGCGGCACGGATCGGTTCCTCGAGGACAAGGCGGAGTGTTGAAGGTCACGCACCACGAAACCCCGACCTTGTTCAATGCAGCGCCCACGATACATGCTCAGGGCAACCATGAGCATTCCTGTCCGAGTCGCTCGAGAGTCTAGAGACCACGCGTTTCTGCGAGCCGGTGCGCGAGTGAGCTGGCAACTCGTCAATCTGCATACAGCGCCCCGCCTCCCGCCTCCCGATGCCCGATGGTCGGCACCTTGGACGTCGACTCGCAAGCATCTCCGTCGGCGGCGTGGAATGACGGTCCCCGCCGCGCTCACGGAGTACGAGCATGTCGTCAGTAGGCGGGCGCGGCAGCTCAGCGCTCATGGACCGGCTCAGGAGGGAGCGGATTTCGGGAGGCATCAGTAATTCCCGATTTATCTGAACCTCTGGCGCGCGGGCGCCTACCACCTTCGACCTCGACATCGAGCATACTGGTCTCTCATCTCACCGTAGCATCTCGAAACTTTGCAGCAACAATCCTGAGGACGTCTTCGGCCCCTTTCTCACGTTCGCTGCTATCAACTCTCTACCAGGACTCCCCAGCACAGCCAAGAGTGCCGGACGTTCTCGAGCCCAATCCGGCAAGGCCACTCCAAAGCTTCGGAAAGCAACCATTGGGGGACGTGTTACGGAGGCCGAGGGACCCCACGGAGCCGTCAAAGGGCGGTTACAGGACAATATGAGGTATGCTCAGACGTCTCCAGACGGTCTGAACGTCTGGAGATGTCTGAGCAGTCTGTGGTGTCTGAAATCGTGTCTGACAGCGTCTGAAACGTCTGTGTCAGACGTTTCAGACGCCATCAGAAAAATCTGGAATTACTGATGGGCGGGAGGCGGCCCGTGGGTGAGCTATGTATACATCACGTCCGAGTCCGTGCGCTGCCTTTGTCCGACTTTCGCTCGCTTGAGATACAGTATACGCTCACTGACGTGCTGGGTACCAGTCCCATGTACACGGAAGCTGTCCGAGTCCTATGTGGACACTGGAACGCCGGGTGTATGCATCTATGATCCACGGACACTCCGCTGGACAGTGCTCATCCGCAGCGCGCATGGGGCTGCATCTTCAGGAGTCGGCACGAGGACCAGCGCGCAGCCTGAGGGTGTGCACGCAGGAGGCGTGGCGTCTGCCGACGAGGTTCGCGAGCGCGGCGCCCATACCACGAACTAGGGTGCGGGGAAGCAGACCCGCGGTCGAGCTTGACCGCAAATTTGCAAGGGGCCTTACGGAGGGTCAAATTGACCAAGGTAATTGACAGTAATTTACCGGCGAGTAAATGACAGTGATTTACGCGTCAAACAACTACTAAAACACATGTAAAATTCGAGAGAGCGGTTGAAGCTGGTCGAAGGCGACGAGCGCGAAGGAACAGTACCAGGAGGAGGCAGGAAATGGAGAGGCATAAGTGTGGATGTGTTTAGGGACTGCACTCGAGGACTACCAAGTGTCCCATGCCGCTTTGGACGGGAGGCGCCCCGGAGTGCGCTGTGCTTGAGCGGACTTCTGAGGGCGATCGGCAGTCGACGGACCAGCAGCACTGTTGGACCTTGCCGCCGTTGACATGTCGGAGGGATCGGCGAGCAGATCGAGGAGCGTGGGACTCTTCAGGTTGAAGACCTCACTCAGGTTGAACGAGGAGCACTCCTCCTCATCGAGGTTACCGAGCTTGGCACCGTCTATCAACGCATCCAGAGCGTCCTGCGCCGCCAGATCGTCACCACTGACACCGCCCTGCGCGGTCGCGGTGTCAGTGGACTCCCCAGCGGGCACGTCGTTCACGACCTCGACATCTGAGTCCTCTACTGTCTGCTGACTTGAGGAGTCTAAGTATATATGAGTGCACCGTGAGCGACACAAGACAGCGTATTGATTCAGTATACAGCGAGTCGTACCTTGCGTGCCCGTGCGAGGCTTGTTTGCCTGGTCGAGATAACCGTGGATATCAATCCATTTTGGTGTGAGCGGGATGGCCTTAGCGGCGGCTTTCTTCTGTAGCACTCTGTAAGACATAGACGCAACAAGAAGCGATAGACGGCAACCTTGAAGTCAACGTACCTTTGAGGCCCCTGCGCTGTGTGCGTCCCACTGACGTATCTTGATATGATCGCGCAACGTCTTGACGTGCTGCCGTGAACGCCTTGCGCTATTCAGCCAGTTCATCGTCGACTGTGTGCGCTCGTCGAACATGGAGTTGGGCACGACAGAGAAGAGCTTGACCGCGAGGGCCTATGAACACAACATACAAGTCAGCCTGTGCCAGTAGTACAGTGGGGCGGCGAACCTGTCGGAACGTACCCCTAGGACATGAGCAAACTGATCTTTCTGAACCTTAACCCACCAATCGCGTACAGTCTGGCCAGGGCGCAGAGGACGTTCGAAGGGCTCGCGGCGTTCGGCGAACGCTCGGAGCTCACTCTTCAACGTCTCGAGCGCGGTTTCAGGGTCCAGATGAGCGAGGCGAGGGTTGCGCACCTTCATGATGTCTTGGATCTTTGGATCATCGAGCATCTCATCGGTGTCGCCATACTCTCGCTTCAGCATTCGCTGTAAGAAGACTCCCACACGAGCAAGGATGTTCTCAGCGTGGGTGTCGGGCTGAGTCGCAGAGGCTTGAAACGTCCGACGACCATCAGCACCACGCTGCGCTTGAATCTGCACTGAGGGGACGGCGAGAGGGTTCAGTGGCTGGTTCAAGATGGCAGCTTTAGGCCATCCTGAAGACGCGAACTTCGGTTAGAATGACACAGCGAACATCTCTTTGAGAATATACTTAGTACTCACGGACGTCAAGGAAGAATGCTGCAAGGTACGCATCTTCCGGGCCCTCATTGATGAGTTCGTCGAAACGTTGATTCGCTATCGCGCGTATGTTCTCAATAGTGCGAGTCGGTAGCTTGACACGCTGATCCGAAAAGCGGTGCTCAAGTGTTGCCATAATCGCAAGCCAGAAAACAAAGACGTCCGAAGGTGTGCTGTGAGCTGACTCGAGGCATTGAATCGCCCTGGCGAACGGCTCTGTGACGGCGAGGTACTTCATCAAACTGAGCTTGAACGCCATCCCCTCTTCTGTGTCGCTGTCGAAGAGATTGTTCTTCCCCTGCAAGAACGATTCGGACGGTGAGCTTGAAGAAGTATTTATCGTAAGTATCAGAGACGGACGTACGGCGATGTCAATGACGAGCAGTGGGTCTCTCGCAATCTTCTCGAACACGGGGAGACAGCGCTTGATGGAGCTGACGGCGGAGACATACGTCGAAAAGCGAGTGTCTACTATATGAGTGAGACCGCGAGGGATGCTCAGAGCTTTCCGAGCCTCGTCGAACTGTTCCATCGTATATGTCGACTTGTGCATATATGCGAGGATGTCCTTCACGGCTTGAATCATCTGGAGCCAACGCAGTGTCAGTAGGCGAAGAGCAATGTAAAATATATGCATACGCACCTCCTTGAAGTCGTCGAGACCGTTGATCTGAAGAAGGGCGAGGTTCATCTCGTGGCAACAGTCCTGGAAGTTGAGGATCTGAGGGAACTTGGCCACTATAAGCTCGCGCGCCTTGCGAGTGTTCCCAGTGTTATCCGAGACGACCGCAGAGAAGTTCGAGGGGCCGAGCTTGAGGATAGCCTGGAGACAATGTTGTCAGTAATCGAGTGCAAGGCTGGCTGTATAGCAGTAACGTACCACCTCCATAACCTCCAATAGATACTCAGCTGTATGGCTGACCTTCGAGGCATCTTGCAGGTCGTACAGGAACCCCTGGCGAGCTGGGGTCGTGATGGTGACGGTATAAACACCGCGTGGACGCCGAGTCTTGCCGCCGTCGAATGACAATGTCAGGTTCCGGATATGAGTGAGCTGCTTGGTCAACTCGACGTGGATGCGAGCTGCCTCGTCAGGCACGAGCTTGTCGCGGACCGTTGTCGAGCTGGGAGGGATATAGGCGGCGTTCAAGGTAGAGCAGAACCTCAAGAAGCGGGGGTGATCAACGACGCGCGGGGGTATTCCACAGTCGACGAGGACATGCGTCAACTCTAGGTCTGCCCGCTCCTTCAGAACCTTGCGTCCATGGTGACGGGCGGCCTGCTCAACAGACGGCTGGGACGTGGTGTCGGTCCGTGTGCGCTTTGCAGTTCGAGCGTCCGACAATGTCGAAACGGCGGTAGTGTCCTCTGGACTGGAGTCGTCATCCGACTCCTCTCGAGAGCGAACAGCGGGGATCACCGGGGCACCTTTGGCGGCTTTGGCAGCGAGGTACTCCTCGGCAGCGGCACGGAGTTCGACCGGGACCCACGGACAACCAGCGACGTGCTTGAAAACGCGCTGCTTGCTCCGGGGCCAAGCCCACGAGGAGTGGCAACCAACGCTACCGACACAGCGTACGAGCTTCGCACCCTGCGGATGAGACGCCTTGCGACAGGGGTACGACACCTTCTTGAGCAGGGGGTGGAGTTTCGCACCGCCGCGTCGGCTGTCTGCATCCTCATCTGAGGTGATGTAGTCTGGGTCGTCGAAGCTCTCGAGCCGTTGCGTGGCGGGGCGTTTCTCCTGCGGTTTTGCCGCGCTATCGCCGGAGTTCCGAGTCTTCTTGGCCTTCCTTTTTGATGTTGACTTGTTGGCATTATTGTTCGTCTTCTTCTGCCCTGGCTGGAGTAGAAAGTCGACCAAGGAGTTGGGAAGGGGTGCTGGTCGCGTGGTAGTTGCCGCGTTCGTAGTCCTGCTCTTGCCTTTACCGTTAGAAGGATTGTTGCTCGCTTCTGTGGCACCCGAGTCGGCAA
Source organism: Sanghuangporus lonicericola (assembly GCA_016618145.1). NCBI lineage: Eukaryota > Fungi > Basidiomycota > Agaricomycetes > Hymenochaetales > Hymenochaetaceae > Sanghuangporus > Sanghuangporus lonicericola. Next base: position 44,880 of record WJSG01020104.1, read on the forward strand.
CCAGTGGATCCTCGACGTCCCCCACCTCTTGGACACCCGAGTCGGCGACCAATGCATCCTCGACGTCCCCTGCCTCTGCATCCGACGCGGAGTCCGAGTCGCTGGAGATCTCATGGACATCCACCATCTGTACGTCCGGATCAACCTCAGCTGGGACAGAAGGGATCTTATTAATCGCAGAGGGTTCAGTAATTAATTGACTGCCGCACACATGTACATCACAGTATTGAACTTACCTCCTTATTCGCATCGGTAAAAACGTTCTCCGCAGCACGACAGGCATCGTCGAGCCACTTGAGGAAGCGAACATCATCGGGGAACTTGCCGATATGGACTTGAAGGATGTCAGCAAGCGGTTCAAGCCCAGGACCGCGCTCCTTGATGATGAACGTGTCGCGCGGGCCTGTCCTTGGGCCAAGACGCGCTTCCAACTCCCTATTAGCCGCACTCTCAATTCCTTCGCTATTGATCCAGCGGTAGTTGGGACTGAAGCGATGAAACTTGTAGGCTGAGTCTGTGGCGTTCTTCATCGGGATGGTATCGGGGAGAGAACTGAGTAGATGCCGCAAGTAGTCGACCCGAGATCGGACAAGTTCACTTAGAGGCATGACGGCAAAGCAGAAGTGAATGGAAAAGATGCTAGAGCAAATAAAATCGAGAGGATTCAGATACAGGCACCGAAGAGGGCACGACTACTTACGAGCACTGCGAACAGCTTCAAGTTGGAGGTCAGAGACTGTAACTTTGGGGCAAACTCGCGCTGACTCAGGACTTACCGGCCGTCCAGACCTCACACGAATGTTCTACGGCCAACAACGGGACATATGTCGTCATACTTGGCCCGGACAAACAGTACATGCGACGGCTAGTGGTGGTCGGACGGTTGGTAGCGCTGCGCGTCTAAATGACCCAAATTAACATGGGGTTTTGGGCGCCTGTCTGCTTGACCGGTAAATCTGCGTAAATTACATAGGCTAATTTGCAAGTGGCTAATTTGCCCGACCTATTTCCCCGCACACTACCACGAACCCCCTTGGGCGCGGTTCTTCTCCTATACTATCACTAGTTCCAGTCGTTCCGCAGGTGGCCTTGGGTGCGTGAAACGTCTTCGCGTGGGACCGCGGGCTCTTTCTCGTCGACCACGATCAACGCCGACCACTGCTCATTCTCTCCTGTCGGCGTCGCTGTAAACTCTCTCGATATGCGATGACATGTACCCTGCACTGCTGCAGCGCGGTCTTGATCGCTTCAGCGCATGGACCCCGGGGCATGCTTGCGACGAAGGTGGTTCTCGGTCCCTGATAGGTAACAGTTTGGGGTAATTTGACCGGTGTTGCGCTGGAAAAAGGGAATCAGCTTCCCTACTCCGAGCTTCTCGTCTTCTCGTCCGCTCTCCTTCCCACGTAATATCATACACACTCCGCCACTGCCGCCCTGTCACATGTCCTCCTGCAAAAAAACCTCTCCGCTCGGCGTAGCATCTGCTCTCCCTGCGTACTCAGTATGCGCTCTTGGCTGCCAGTTGGCTCGATGACTGCCCCTCCGACCCTCTTTCTGCTCTTTCTCGGTGTGGTGAGTACTCAGGAAACTCGGCCAAGTCGCTGGCTCTGATATATCCCCCCGCCGAGACAGCTCGCACACCAGATCTTCCGCACTGTGACATGCGAGACCTACCGCATCGACGTCCACGGTGTCCTCCTCCTCGCCCCGCCGACTCTTCTGCTCGTCCTCGATGCATACCTCGCCGGCCGTCCCCGGTCTCTGCTCGCGTACTACGCCATCTACTGGACATCCCTCGTCGCTTCCGTCGTCCTCTACCGCATCTCGCCCTTCCACCCGCTGTGGTGCTATCCCGGCCCCTTCTGGTGCCGCACGACCAAGTTCTGGCACGCCGCCCTCGCAACCACCGGCGCGCAGCCCAAGTACCTCCAGCGATTACACGAGCAGTACGGCGACGTCGTCCGCTTTGGTATGCCCCACGCCCGCTGCGTTCCGGACGTCCCGCTGACACTGACATCTCGTACGATACTTACCAGGCCCGAACGACCTGTCGATCAGAGACTCCTCGGTGATCGGCGCGCTGATGGGTTCGTCGGGAGTTGGGAAGGGCCCAAGTGAGTCTCTTCCGCTCTTTCCCCTCGGCCGCCCGAGACCCCTGGAAGTTGGTCTTCTGTGTCACAGAGTACAGACGCCGGTCTCTGACTTTGTGCGACGACTGAGTCTGCCCGAGCTGGTGTTCCAGGTGGCGGCAATGCTCTTGAGTCTTTGGCGGGCTGGGTGCTCGCCCGTGTTTGGCTTTGCCTCGTGTCATGGCGTATAGCTCGGAACCCGAGGTGTGAGAGCCAGTCTGCGTCCCCTGCCCGGGCGCGTGACGACTCTGGAGCACGATGCACAGAGGTCAGGTCTTGTCGGGAGATGCAATATGTCGCCCGTGCAGAAACGGATCAGTTACCCGCGCACCCGGATGAGTATGGCAGTTTGCCGCGGATCGAGCCGCATTCTTCTTTCTGGTGCCGTTGCAGCAGCGGGCGGTTTTCCTCGCTCGAGAGGCACCGCCGTACACAAGCGTCGCATGCAAGACCAGAGGAACCTTTCGGGCTGCTTGTGCGCGAGCGTGACCTGCGGGAACTTACTCATCCGTCCACGCAGACTTCATTGGCGCAATGCTCACAACAACAAACATCCCGATGGTCGGCATCATGGACGTCGAAGAGCACCTACGCCGCCGCCGGGCGTGGAATCGTGGGCTTGGGCCGGCCGCGCTCAAGGTGCACGAGCACGTCGTTTCTAAGCGTGCGCGGCAGCTCGTAGAGAGGCTCGGGGAACAGCAGGGCGAGGTGAACATCGATAACTGGCTCAACTACTTCAGGTGCGTGCTCTGTCGTTGCTCTTCCTGCTGCGGCTGATGCGTGTTCTGGTGGGCTAGCTACGATGTCATGTCGGATATGACGTGAGTTTGTGTGGCTCTCGTTATCCAGGAAGACATGCTCAAGGCTTGTTGCGGTTACAGGTTTGGCGGCGGCTCAGAATTGCTTCAAGACGGCGACGCGAACAATGTCTGGCGTGTACTTGAGGAGGGCGTCATGTATGTCTCCCCTCCAGTCCTGCGCATGCATTGACTGAGTTCTCGGTTTTGTAGTCCTGCGACTTTCCTCGGGCAGGTACCATGGCTTGGGCTGTACGTCGCGTATCTACCTGCCGCGGTGAAGGCCCTCGACGCTTTCCTCCAGCTTGGGAAGGACTTCGCGATGCGCAGGATCGAACGGGGCTCGGTCACTCCGGATCTCTTCCACTACCTCGTATGTTTCGATCTTATACATCCCTGTGCTGTGCTCACGCTCCATTGCAGAACAACGAAGACCTTCCGGACAAGCCGCCACCGCCGCTCCAGCAGCTCGTGGACGACGGGATCCTCGCGGTCGTCGCGGGCGCGGACACGGTCTCCAGCGCAATGACAAGCATCTTCCACTGCTTGCTCACACACCCGGAGACGTACAGGAGACTGCAGGAGGAGGTGGATAGGTTCTATCCTCCGGGTGAGGACACGTTCAACCCGAAGCATCACCGCGAAATGACGTATCTGCAGGCCGTGATGTGCGTACTCCTGACTGCCCTTCTCTGCCGGTCGTTGCTGATCGACGAACAGATACGAGGCCATCCGACTCTATCCCCCGGTCATGACAAGCAGTCCGCGCAAGGTTCCGCATGACTCGCCTGGAGTGCACGCTAGATCTCTGTACGTGGTCCCCTTCACTCGCTGGAGATGCATGCGCTGACGTGCTTTGGACATGAATAGGTACCTTCTGTTGAAATTTGGAAGTGGCAGAAGTGGCCGACTTATAGTGAAAATGTTAATTGGACACGCCGGGAGTCGAACCACGGGTCTCGTCACAAGTTCACA
>WJSG01020133.1:0-51047 GCA_016618145.1 Sanghuangporus lonicericola
CCAGGAGCCGGCTGACATGGTCGTGCGGCGGGGGCGGCTGGTGGAGGCTGACCGCAGCCCGAGGCCTGTTGCGAGCCCTGTCCCGCTGCTTGTGCTTCCTGCACCTGAGCCGGATGCGGGCGTTGTGCGGGCGACGGGCGTCGGCGCCATCTCATACGGGCGGCGGGGTGCGCAGACGTTGGGGATGCGGTTCCAGGACGCCTGGGCGGGGTTCATGAGGGACGATGAGTGGCCATAGCGGCTAGGTGCGCCGAATGCGCCGTGGATGGTGTGGATGCGGTGGGAGGGTGCAGCGGCGGCCATGGAGACGTGCGTAAGTAGGGGTTAGTCAGCGAGGCCTGTGAGTGGTGAGAGACGTGAGTACGAGGAGAACGAGCACGACGACGACGAGGAGGACGTGAGGGAGCAGACGGGGACAGGAGCGGACTATATAGGAGCCTCTGGGCCGCTTGACAAGAGGCGCTGGCCGGCGGTGCTCCGGCTGATCCCGCCCCGACGCCCGACGTCCTCTTCGCGGAACAACGAGCTCTCCGTACTCGCAGCCGCAGCGAACAGCAGCCAGCTCGAGCGCAGCGTCGGCACTCGACCACGACTCGCCTTGTTCGTCTGTGCTCGTCCATGCGCTCCTCGTCTTCCCCAGCGTTTCCAGCTCCAGCTTGAAGTCCTCTAGCCACTCTTGTAACACGCCCAGCGCAAGACAGCGGACGACGTTATCTTTCGCCTCCTGACGTGCCGACACCCATCCACGTCGACGTCCACAGCCCTCCCGGCGGCTCGCAACCTTCCCAAACACGCACAGCGTCTCGTACGGAACAACACAGTGACAGAGCGGTGGCTCGCTCGCCGTCCTCTGCTGCCGCGGGCGGCGCACCAGTGGCACAACAGCATCCATCTGTGAACGGTTACGGAAGCTTCGGCCCACCTGCGACGGCGCGCCATGGTCAGCTGGCCCGCGTCCTGGGCGTCCCAGTTTATCGTGAGTACCACAGTAGCCACCCTCTTTTCGACCCTGTCAAGTCAGTACCGCCTCCACATCCTATCGAGAACCTTCGCCTTGTTAGGCTCGCTTCCTCGTCCTGCCCACAGAGATGTGGGGTCGTCGGTGTATATGGTTCGCGAGGGCGCTGCGGGACTGTGTCCGAGCACAGGGCCTGGATCTCGGGCGTCCCAGGCTCAGCGCGACTCTGATGGCCATGGGGGTGTCAGTCTGAGTGTCGGTGTACATATTCGGTTCGCGAGGCGGCACTCTGCGGCGCTGCGACTGTGTCCGAGCACAGAGTCCGTGTACGTACCCGTCCATTTGCTTGTCGAATCCGGTATGAACCAGCGACTCTGAGTCTGAGCGCTGCGATGCTGCAGCTGCATCCTGCATCCGCCGGAGGAGGTTATGTCGCGCAGGCCGATCGCTGGATCTCCGCGCGCGGTAAGAGGGGCTGGAGACTCCCATACTCCCTTGTCAGACAGAACTTCGCTCTCTATCGCCGCTGAGCCACAGAGCGAGATTGCGGTCTTGTTCTCCATCTCGGAGGCATTGCGAGCGAGGCGGGCTTCTCGAGCGTCAGCCCTCGGAGAACAATGAGGGCGTCCTGGCGTCCTGAGATTCTGAGCGCGGTTACGTCTGCAGTGGACGACTCGCTAGCCCCGCCTCGTGTATGTTCTGAGCAGGGCGGAAGGTCGGGAGCGTCTTGTATACGGATTCAATGGAGGGTCGGCAACGCCTGAAGGCTCGAACGAACGGCAACCCCGCGAAGCCATCCCTTCGACGTGCCTCGTGTCCTCCTGGCGTATTCCTGTGCGGCGCCGCGGCAATCACCACATAGGCACGTTGCGCGGATGTTCGAGCTTGCTCTCTCGCCCACGCAGGTCCTGATGTCTTTGTCTTCGAAGCGGCGACGCTGCACGCCCTCTGTCGTCTACCCAGTCTCATTGTGCTACCGTTAGAACGAGCGCACCTCTGAACTTGAGTTCCAGTGCCGTTCCCAGTGGCTGGAAAGATGTTGTCCTGCCTTCGCGACGAGGTTCGACGGGTAACTGAATCTCTGCTTGCACTGGCACGCTGAGGAATGTTCGAGCGCTCGCCCACGCAGGTCGTGATGTCTTTGTCTCTGAAGCGGTGACGCTGCACGCCCTTCGAATCCGCTCCTCGCAGTTATTCGTCTACCGAGTCTCATTGCGCCAAGTTTGAAGCTCTGCGACTCGAGGAGAGCACCTCTGAACACATCCTGAGTTCTGCCGTTCCCAGCGGTTGACGACGTGCATATGTTGTTCTGCCCTCGCGACCATAACCGCGATGAGGTTCGCCAGGCGTTGACGATGAAATCGCTATCTTCACGTACGTGTAGGTCGTAGATCGCCTTGACGATCGTGCTGCGGCGAACGATTGTCGACTTTGTCTATGTCATCGTCGCTGGAGCCGGGGCGTCTTGTATGCGTGTTCCATCGCAGAGGCTAGCAACGCTCAAATTTGAACGGTGAACTAGAGAAGCCTTGCCTCATGTACGAGTACGTATTCCTGCGCACGATCGTGACGCTTATTGTGATGCATCCAGGTACTGGGACGATGCATCAGGGCACCTCCTTCGCCCGCGTAGGCCTGATCTCTTTGTCTTCGACGCAGCGCCGCAGCAGAGTCCAAGCTGAAGGGTACGTCCATCCCGGTTTTGCGACGCTCGAAGGTCAGCCTGCCAGGGAGGCTCGGGTCCTTCGACGAGCGCGAATTCTGTCTTCTGCTGCCGTTGTGGTCCGTGTACACGATTCCCAGCGCCTCAGATCCGACCTTGTTGTCGTGCGCTCGCGGCTCCGAGGCGAGCCGCTGGGCCCATTCATTAGGCAGACTCGCAGCACCGTCAGTGTCACGCTGAAGTTCACGTATATCGCCTTGACGATCGCACAAGTCGTTGTTGTTCGGTGGGCGATCCTCCCGCAGCCTGGGTTGTGAATGATGTTACAACGACAACGACATTGTCTGGACGTCAAGGGGGGCGCTCGCTGTCGTCATGTCGGGCAGTCGTTGTTGTACTCTACACGACTTTGTATGACTACAGATTGAAGATGAATGCGACGGTTCGGTGTTCCTTCGACATTCGAAAGCGACGCAGCACGGCACGCGGATGCACTGTTTCGAAGTGTGAGCAAGACTCGCGGGTCATCAATTCGGACGCGCGAATGGGTACTGCGCAATAACTTACACTCTCCCACTCACCTGCATCATCAGCGAGTACCCTTTTCAAGTACTCGAACAGCTGTGCCGCAAGCGTAATTGAAAAAGGGCGGAGACAAAAACAGTCGCCTTTCCTGCGGGCTCAGAGGTCGATTGGGAAGTCGAACCACGCGCTGTCGCGTTCGAACTTCGAGGCGACGACGCCAACGGCTCCTCATGGGACTGCGTCATATATCTGGGAGGAGCGTTGTCTACATACGTGTCAGTACGAGTGGTCAGACGTGCACAGCGCAAGGAAGGACGACGTCTACTCAGTCCAGACTGTCCAGATTGTCCAGGTTGGATCCTCGCGTTCCTCCCTGTTGCCAAATGACAGATGGATGTGCGGGGTGGATCGACAAAGGCATGCCGCATTTGCAAGTTGGGGCTTCGACGACGACTGGATCTCTTGAAGCAATCTTACAGGGCACTAGTACCGGCATCGCGCAGATGTCGACCCAAGTACACTTGTGCTGGGTATCCTGTCCCGACCCGTTCTGTCCGGTCCTGTCTTGAGGAGCATCGCGGACTTGTCCACGTGCCCCGCGGGCAAGCGGGCAAGCAGCGGGCAAGGGTCCAGGGCACACCGCGGGCGACAAGCGGAGTCTGTCCGCTGAGCTCTGCTCCTACTTACTTACTCTTGCACCACACACTCATCACTCTCTCTTCCTCAGTGTCTCAGCCTTTTACCCGCGATGCATCCCAGAATGACAAAGACGTCTCCAGATCCACGTCTTACTATCGCTTTCGCGGAGCTGGAGCTGGATCAGGTCTGCTGAAGTGTAGTAGACCGGTCGAAGCTACTATGGAATCCGTCATAAAGTGACAGTAGATCATGGGGCCGTGCAGTTGGCTCGGATGCGGTGAAAGAATACAAGCCGGGATATCCGCGGGGTTGATCAAGGTGAGGTCGGTGTTCTACAACAAGCGCGGCCGCTCGATCGGAGATTAGGTGAGTACTTGTTGGCTATGCGCCGTGCGACGTCGAGCATCATCAGGTATCACGCCGCGAGGTCTCTCCTCCTCCTCACATTCTCACTTGCCCTCCTATGGAACACAGCTCAATGCCAGCGTCTCGAGATGTGGCCCCTTATCTGAACGTCTCATCTGCCCAGTTGTTGAACGTGACACGGAAGCTGGTAGTGATCAACACCGAGCTGGCGGAGGCTGCCCAGTATGAGGAGTTTGATCTGAAGCAAAGCATGATCAGTGCGGCTCTATCGACATTGTTCTTCGGTATGTTTCAGCGAATGTACTTGCAACGTGCGCTGACGCAGGATTGCTCAAGGGTTGTTCACCGTCCTCGCTGTGGTTGCGGCCTATGTTCTCTTGTGCGTGAAGCTTACACGGGCCAACCTGCACTGATGTCCTCTGATAGCCCGCTGTAGTTCGAAGGGCATCAGGCGCAAGACAACAGCGATCCTGCTGGGGGCTATAGTCCTCATGTGGACATCGGCATTGGCAGACTGGACTGGGACTCTCGTAGCGGCAGTGGGGGTCTATTCTCATGTGCTAGACGTCACACGGCGAAATCTCGACGGCTTTAATAACGCGATGGGATGCCTGCTCAGCCTGTCAGCCGAGGAGTCGGACACTGCGTCGAACGCTTGCCCTCAGGAGCCGGTCAATATTGACCCGCTGTACGTGGACTACTATTCTACGGCATACGATGTCCATCATTGCGTCGGTACCATGTCGTTGATGGTCAACGTGAGTGCTTCGTTCTCATCAGGTCTTTCCGTGTATCTCATATGACTATCTGTCTATACAGGTTGTCATTGGAGACTCGGTCGTTTGGTGGCGTGCCTGGGTCCTCTGGCCAGGCAATCGGGCTGTTCGTTTGGTCTGCATAATCATGATTTTGCTCACTACAAGTATGCATTTGCCATGTTTCTATCCATGCACATTCTGAGGTCTCCAGTAATGGGTATCAAGGACACGTGCGACGCTTGCAACTCTAACTTAGTGTTAGCCTCAACCGTGACGTTCGGGGCCACCTATGGCGACATGTTCAACGACGATCTATGGGGAATCGTCACTGGGCTATCCTCTCTTCTCACGAACATCATTGCAACGACGCTCATTGCGTACCGTGCCTGGTGCGCGCTGTGTTCTTTGGACGAGGATACATCAACTGACAGAGGCGATGATACTGCACACAGGCAGCACCGTCGTACCATCGTGACATATTTGAGGGCCTCCCGGCGCACGCAAGTGGAGCGAACGCTCGCGCTCCTTGTTGAGTCAGGTCTCCTGTACTGTGCCCTCTGGGTGAGCACCATACTATAAATTTCAGTTGGAATTGTATCTAACGAGGGTATCACTCAGGTCCTCATAGTGACATACGAATTCAGCTCCATGTCGATATCGTACCCACCGACCGCATTTGAAAACGACTTCTACTATGTGATGGAAGGATGTGTCGTTCCGCTCATTGTGAGTATCAAGCTTTGTACATCCGGGACAGAAGATTCCTTGCTCACGTTCCGCTTCTACGCAGGGCATGTATCCAACACTCGTCATCATCCTTTGTGCGCTCGACAAGTCTTTTCACGAGAAGTCGGCCGATGAACATGTCAGGAACGCTTCTCTGGTGTTCTACCGGTCTCCTACTCGCTCTCGCGGAGCTCCCTCGGAGTTGTTGAGCGCAACGTTTGCATCTGCCGCCGAGGAGGATGTGATAGCGCCGTCCGCCGAAGCGGGAGAATCTCAAGGGCATGGCGACCGAGCCCGGGCTCACTAGACTGTTGGATGACGACATCAGGCGAGGTTGATCCACTGAGCGGCCGCGGCGCTGAAGAGGAGCAGCTTTCGCTTGCTTGGGTCCGACTGGGGCTCAACCGGAGCAGCGAAGAGATAGAGCGCGAACTCACTGGCAAGAACATCTTGGACGTACTGTCGTTCCGCACACAACCAAGGCTTAAGCTGCAAAAGTCATCATACGTCTGCCGGCTCAGCTCAAACAGATGAGAGACTTTTGGCGCATACCTTGTATTTTTGTGCATCATTGAGCTTCTGTCGCCGCCGCCGCCCTCTTGCAATCATTGCGTGGGGTTTGACGAGACACTTACGAGCACCTCCGATACGCCATTAATCAATTTACGTAGGCACTTTCGCTGCATCCACGCGGGCACTTCTTGTCGTCAATGCCAGCACTGCGGACGAGCTTCAGTTCTTGGTCGAGACTACTTCTCTTGTAGACTCCGACGAGCTCGCAGGCCGAGTGCAGAGACTGTAGCGGACTCGGCTTCACCGCTGAGTCGAGTTCCCCGAAGAAACTTGGCAGGAGGAAGGGAAGAGACTCGGAGTCGGACGTGTCGAGCAGTTGTATGTCACGGGCATCTCGGGTAAACAAAGCTGTGCCGCTCACTTTGGTACCATTAAGCTCTACTTTACTTACAGTTATCGCGGTTTCTTTACTCGGTCTACCAATGAAAGAAAACCCTCTAGAGCCACTTGTGTCGACAGCATCTTTACGAAAGTATGGGCACCGTTCGCTTCCTAATTACCTCGACGTTGGTGGCCGCCGGAGCCACGTGATCTGCAGAAGCAATCAAGATTCAAGCCTTCCGCGGCGCCTGCGGCTGCATCTCTTACCTGTACCACCACGTCCACACGTCGCAACGCACCTCCCTCGACCACTGATTCTGGCCAGAGGAGCACGCTTACAGCAGAGGAAGAGAAGAGGAGCAGGAGTGCCCAGTATTCTACCCTTCTCATGCACCAGGTCTGCAGAATCGGCACGAAATTCAGCACAGCATCCTCGCTGCGGGCTCATGCACAGCTCAGGAAGATGTCCACGCTAAACCGAGCTGGACGTGGTTCTAAGGAGTCCAAGGACGGTCAGGATGCATCGGGGCCAGCCGCAGGCCGAACCTTCATGCTCTCCTTGTTCGGTATGTGGGCAGCAGCGATGAGCTGTCTCTCCAATGCTGCGGTATCTCTGGAAGGCGACCTGGACACGCGTAAGTCGTGCTCATTGTGTCTGCACGCCTGGGCCTGTGCTGAATCATACCCACAGGACGTCGGCTCTTCGACGCAGACCAGATCTTACGGCGGCACGAGAAGACGACTCGCGCACCCGCGGGATCCGGGATCACTCGTTATGACTTCTCGCACGTAGGAAGGTATGTGACATAATTTCCACTGAGCGGCGTGTTCAACCTACGCTGACCAGCAACGAGCCTGCTGAAGACGACCATCAGGAGGTCGTGGTCCCGGTACCGTCCGGGTACTGGTCCTTTTTCGGGATCTTTGACGGCCACAACGGCGGGGAGACCAGCAAATGGCTTGCCGACAATCTGATCCTGGCGGTGATCGGTGGCTTAGGAGATCTGTACTCCGGATTGGTCGGAACAGAGAGCAACGCCGCACCTGAGCCGACGCCGTCCGACATATCGGCGAAGCTCAAGGAAGTGTTCAATGAGCTGGACGATGCCATCGTGAACGAGCCGCTGAGAGAAGTGTTCGCATCAAACTCTCGACAGGCAGGAGCTGCGCTGCTCGGCCCCGCCTGGGCTGGCTCATGTGCGCTCCTCTCCTTCTACGACTCCCACTCCCGGATGCTGCATCTTGCGCTCACCGGAGACTCACGCGCGGTGCTGGGCAGACGACGGTACGATTCGGAGGGTGAGCTCAAGTACGACGTCTACATTCTCACCACCGACCAGAACGCCATGAACCCCGGCGAGCTCGAGCGCCTCAATGCAGACCACCCCGGCGAAAACGTCGTTCAGAATTCACGGGTGTTCGGGATGGGTGTTTCCCGCGCGTTCGGAGACGCGCGCCTGAAGTGGACGCGCGAGGTCCAGGACAACCTGAAGCGGCACCACCTCGGACGTTCGCCGCTGGCGGTGGTGAAGACGCCTCCGTACCTCATCGCCGAACCCGAGGTCACTTCCATCGAGATTCAGCCGGGTGACTTCCTCATCATGGGGTCCGATGGGCTCTGGGAGAGTTTGACGAGCGAGGAGGCGGTCGGGCTCGTTGGCTTGTGGAAGGAAGGCGAGAAGGATCGGTTCGGCAACCGTGAGCCCTTGGGCGGTTACTCGCCTCATACGCTGCCGGTGTGGATGGCGGAACGTGACGATACCCAGCGGTACCGCCAGTGGGGCGCGGAGAAGCGCTTTGCTCGGCGGGATGCGAATGCGGCCACCCATCTTCTCCGTAATGCTCTCGGAGGTGCCGACCGCGAGCTCATCGCCTCGTTATTGAGCATGAAGACACCCAAAGCGAGGACGTACAGGTGAGTGTTTGATGTCATCCGCTACGGCGTCGCTCACGTCTTCGCAGGGACGACATGACCGCCATAGTTGTGTTCTTTTCGGATGAGGGTGCGAGGAAGTCTGCTTGAGCCGGGATCCGACTGAGTGCTACTGTATATTCTATCTTGGTATGTCTTACCGCCTTCTTCATGCTCTACCGGGTGAACTGACCGGTAATACCCTCAGGTACATTTTGACTAATGCTGTATCGATACCAGGCCTATCTATTCGCCCTATCTATTGCTATTGCTGCTTCTCGGTGCTGTTGTGGATGCGGAACTGATCAGCTCATTATCTAGCACCCTGGTCGGCTTACTGCTTCTACTCGCCGTTCTTCGGATCTAGCACCCACACCGTGGTCCCGTAGTGGTCAGGCCGCTTCCATTTTCGAAAGTAACACGCACATGAGAATGCCTGCTACGGACGCTTTAGTGGTCGCTTCCCTCTGTGGTCAGGAGGATCGCTTTGCCGTTCTTGCATGGTGTTCCAAGTGGGGAGAAGTTGTTCGCACTCTGCCGGTGCGAACGCACCCACGGCCGCAATCTGGCACCGCTGCTATGGACGCAGGTGAGTCCAGTGGTGGCCTATCAGCGTTTCCAGGGTCGGTGCGATTGATTGCTCATCTCGTGCTTGTGTTGCTACCAGATTGGACGTCCCTTTTTCCGTGCCTTGAGCGGCGTTCATGACGACGCCAGTAGACGGCTGCAGACGGCTCTTCCTGCGGGCGTAATAGACAGCCGTGGGCCTTCCTCTTAGGGCATCAATGTGTCAAAGAATAGCTACAGGGTGGCTTTGATTATACACTCGTCAAGCTGGCTCCGATACAAGCTTCCCGTCGTTGCGGGATCCCTGGCACTTTCCGGACCTGCGCGTTCCTACCGACTCTCCGCCGGTGATTTTTATGTTGCCTTTACCCTCCTGTGAGTGCGACTCCCTTCTGGAACGATCTCCATGCCGTGACCTCCAGAGTGCGAGATGCAGATCCACGGTCGCGGGTCGGCCGGGGATCTGGCGAATTCCCGCAACCCTGAGAACCCCAGGCGTAAGCAGGTTACCCAGCCGGTTCTCTTTATATCCATAACGGGGCGCCGCTCTTGTGCCAGCCCGCGTTGCGTTCCCGCATTCCTTCTCCGCATTCAGTCGCCAAGGAACATTCCGCTCAAGCACTGGTCATGTGGGTACGTCGGGGTTGATTCATGCGGTCCGCTGGACACTTTCTGACATTCCCTCTCGCGCAGCGGCTACAGGTTTGGCTGACCCCCTTGACCGTCGACACGCCCAAATTGCGCAAGGGCACAGACTATACGGGTGTGTAGTCCGGTAGCCCCGCATATAGACCTCTCAATACCGTTCTTTGGTAGTATCTCACTAGGTCAGCTCGGACCCGTCATGCCGGCAGCCCGGAGGCTGTAGGAAGTCACAGGCCAATGGGCCTCTGCGATACACGCTAGCAAGAACTGGCCCTTCCCACTGGCGCGTGGTGGAAGTGCTAGCTGAAGACATTCTCGTAAGGGCCACGTCCTATCATGTCTGTCGCTAATGTTACTGACGCGCACGATAGTTCAGCGGCATCGTCTGTCTTGGTTCCGCCCCAAATAAGCTATATCGACGGCGCGGAGATGACCGGCGTTTAGTATCATCGGGTCTATCTCGTCTGGTTACATCGAAGCTAGAAGCGCAAATGAGGTAATGTTCCCATACTGCTGGTAGGCTCACATACCTCCTCTACTCTTTAGGGAGTTGTGATTGTCTCCAAGAGCCAACTTGAACCTTGAAGTTGAGAAAGCCGGGACAGCGTTCCTCACAGAAACCTGCGAACAGCAAGCCTAACAGAAGTCAAACGCGCATAAAGGGGTGCGCAGCGCTCACAGGCGGTATCTTTAGACCCGGCGGGTACCTACGCTTCGCCACATAATAAGTTTCGCACGTACCACGGAAAGGTTAACGGAAGTCGCCGCGGAGCCAGCAGGTGCACTGCGGCCGCCCGGTTGCCGAGGTTGTTCCCCTTCATAGCGTCTGCACGCAATTCAGTCGTGCTCGTGTTCCGCGCGTCCCAGATGACATACTGACAGCGAGTGCTGACCTGACCTGGACGCTGCCCCGGGTCCGCTGAAAAGGGGCAAAATTAGCAACGCCGTTCCCGCGGCATTCATATAACATCGAGCTTCTTCCACAAATATGCATCCCGGTGCGTCCTGAGGCCCGCGTCTTCCCCATCGCGCCTTCCAGCGGCCCCCCCTTGCACGCCCAAAGGTACAGTCCGGCCATCTGCTTCTGGAGGCGTGCTGAAGCTCCTTGTCGATCAGGCACGCTTGGTCTGCCACGATGCCACTCTCGCTCGAGGGCGTGAAGGCGCATCCCGAGTCGTACCTCGGTCCCGCCCTGGTAAACCTGGTGCTGGAATCGATGCAGACGGGCATCCTCATCAATCAGTCTCTTACGTTCTGGGAACGGGCGGAGCGGGAACTTGGGGTTGTGCGCGCTGTAGTGTCGTTCGTGACCATCACTGCATTGTGAGTTGTGTCGTCTTACTTGGAGAGGGCTGACTCGACCGTTCCTGATGTCTCAAGCGTGCAAACGGCCTTCATGTTTTTCTCGGCATGGCGAATGTTTGTAGCGGACTTCGGTAACTGGGTACGTCACCTCGTTCCTTAACCTTGTAGCTCGGGCAGGATGTTAAGGCGTGAAGTGGTCAGTACGCCAGCGTGATGTTCGTTTGGGCGGACAAACTCCAATCTACGATCGTCAGTACCCATTTCCCTGCTGACCTCAGCATCAATACTAATGCTCATTAACTTGCAGACGGTCATGATGGCTGCCCCCGTGCAAGCGTTTCTCATCTGGCGGTGTTGGACTGTTCGTTCATCCAAGTTCCTTGCTTCTTACTTCGATTCTGACCCAGAAGCTCAGCTCATACATCGCAACTTCTACGTGCTGGTGAGCCCCTGTCACGGTTCACGTCTGTTCATCGTAGCTGAAGAGCATGGTTCGGCTACAGGTTTCCCTGACCCTCCTGCTCGTCGCGCAGGTTGTGGCGAGCATCGTCGTCACGGTACAGACGTTCCAGTTCCATTTTGGTATCGTTCGGCAATCCGATGTAGGCGCAGGTCCCCTCCCAAAGGTTCCGGTACGCATCTCGTCCTTCGCTGTCGAGTGATGTGTTCATGCGTTAGTTTCAGGTCAACTCGACATGTAAGCACTTTCACGGTCACGTTCTCATCCACGGACTAAAGTGGTGGTCAATACTTGACAGTCGTCCTAAGCTTGGCGTGCTCCGCAGGTTGGTGCTCCCCTCCAGACCGCCATTCTTTCGCGCTCATGTACCTCATAGTGCTCGATGTACTCGTAACCGGTATCTGTATGTGGCCGAGCGGAGATATGCACGGCTAGCCGAGGCTGACTGTTGGTTCCATCGCAGTGCTCACCTTCCTTGCTCGCTCGAAACAACATGTGACGTCTTCGAGGTTTCGTCGCGTGAGATCTCCTCCTCCACATTGCGACGGACCCCTGCTCACAATTATTCCTGCAGATCCTGAGACGACTCACTGTTTTGATATGGGAAGCTGCTCTCCCCCCATGCATCTGCGCGATAATGACAGTGGTAACATACCTAACATTGGCACGTCCAATCAGTGACTTTGGGCATCCACCACTTTCTGACCTCTCCCACAGGTTAACGAGAACTATTGGGACCTCACGTTCCAGGCCATCCTCGGGAAGCTCTACGTTATCTCGTTATTCGTGACTCTGTCCGTGTCTTTCTTGTCCTCTGGTTCAATGCGGGGCCGCACTGACGTCTCTCCCGAATCACGGGGAACACAGTAATGGGCGTGCGGAGCTTCAAGATGGACCGGCGCCGGGCTTCTCGACCAACCGGATATCGAACCTCGCGTGGAATCTGAGCACTCCAATCCGGGTTGAGGTGCGAGCCCTTGTTGTTCCTCATCTCTCTTCTTCCGCTCGCCGAACTGATCATCATACAGATCAATACCGATATCGAAAGCCGCGGGCAGACGACTCGAAGCACGCGCGGAGATGGCACCAGTGTGACGAGCCTGCCCACAGAGCAAAGCCGCACGGTGGTCACGCCTTCCTCGGAAAAGCCGAAGTGATCCCTCACTGAGTCTGGACCCATGCATGACCCATACACGCTACAGCGCTATGTTATGCCTCTCTCTAAAGCACGCGGTCTTGACTTGAAGTTGCTCGGTTCAAATAGGGTCTTCCATCAATTCTGTAGTATAGTTTCAAGTGGCCACCAGGACTCTCTGCATTTGTGCCTGTTCAACGTACGTTCATTCGTATACGTGGCCTCCCGCAGGCTCTAATGTCTGTTATTTGCACATACCACTTGTCTGCATCGCTCATTGTACATCGTCCCGTATACCATTTCAAAGAGGAGTCCTGACTCGCCCGCCTCTCAGCCACACCCTCTTGTCGTCGGCGATCCAGTACGACGTGATCAGCGAACAGCCCTAACATTAAAGAGATGAACGCGTATACTGGCAGGGCATTCTCGAGTTCTTGCTTGTTGATGCAGAGCTCTGACCGGCACACTTGAGCCTGAGCACACAGACGAGGAATAACACAAAGCCCGAGGATAAGATTCAACGAGGGTATGAGATGTGTACGACAACGAGGGAGGGTGATGTAGACTAAGACAGCAATTCTACAGTTCTTAGCGAGTGTCCAGACGTCCATGCGCCTTGCGGCGTGGTGTTCCTCCTATCCAGCAGGATCTCTTGGAGGATGCCAACTCGCGAAGCGCAAGGTTTACGGCGTGAAGCAGAGCGTGCGCGTGCGGCGGAAAGGCCAGGCCGAGGGCGTAGAAATGCGGCGCGAGACGGAAGGGTCATCGTCTCTGTGGTGCGCGACTTGGTCGCGTGGGGATGGTGTGGTAGGCTCGGGGAATGGCCCGCAAACGTAGGGAGATGCGTCTACAGCCCGAAGATCTTCTTCAGACCGGACTTGGTCGCCTTCCGCTGAGCGGTCCGCCCGTTCGACGGACGCAGCACCTGGCGTGCGTCCTCGTACATGTGGTAGGTGTCGCGCGGCGACTGGATGGACGCGAAGAGAGCGAACGCGTTGGGCGACGCTGTGGCGGTGGTGGCGAAGGTGTAGATGGGAGCGCTTGCGGAGTAAGACATCGTGATAATGGGTGGTGCTTGGGGTGACTAAGGTGTGGTAGAGCAGTGATGTGCTGGTGAGTTGAGCGGAGGCTAGGGGAGAGCTCTGGATGTCGAGAGGTCGATAGAGGAGTTGGTTGTTGATGAGGACTTCATGTCGGATCCGTCGCAGTTATATACCGCGCAACACTGCATGGATTGCCTGAGCAGCGGAGTGGGATGGACGAACAGTAGCAATCGGTCAAGCGAGAGCGAATGGACACACAGAAAGTTGCCTTCTGAGGCAAGTGTTTGCGGCACAGTAAACACGAGTACATAGCAGCGGGTAGCGACAGGCTGTCGCTACGATACGGAGCACCCACACACGCAAAGAAGAGGCAATGTTGTGGTCGAGCGTAAGCAGCGAGTGAGCAGGAGGTCGACCATCAAGACAAGTGCAGACGCCCAAAATGCTTGTTTGGCTTCCAGCATGTACAAACAAAGACACCAGCCTGGCGCCTCCTCCTCCTCTTCCGTCAACTCTGGATTGCTGCAACTGTCTCACACATCATGTTCCTCGTCTCCTGCGCTAAAGCGACTTCAAATGATCTATGACGCGAGACGCCTCTGCCTTGGTCGTGGTCGCATTGACCTGTGGCGGCAGACCCAGTCGGATGGTCATGTCCGTAATATAGGCCAACTGTCTCGCTGTCATGGGCTCTATGGAGGAGGTAGGTTAGCGGCAGGACCCTAAGTGACAGTGTGTCATAGGATGGCTCACGCGGGGCGTTCATGATGGTGAGAGCTGAATGCGACTTCGGAGACTGTTATGGTACAGAGTGAGAGCTGAGCGCTGTACATCATCGTAGCTCACCGTTTCTTTTAAGTAGCCATGCAACTCAGGGGATGACCCAGGAGGAAGATAGCAGACAGGGGAAGTCATGCCGTTGCCCTCGCATGAATTAATACTTGGCGGGATCCCTTCCCCTGACCATGGTTCAGAACTGTCCGTCAACACGCACATAGAGGCGAGTCACCCCCATTCTACACGAATCACTCATGATTGACACTGATGACGGATTGAACTGCGAAGGCAGCTGGGCTCACAGCCTTTGGCGACGACATGCAAGTTGCTCTATACAGGCCTCACAGGGGGCCGACCATACTTCGAGAAGACTCCTCTCTCCGAAGTTATCGCCCGATACGTCTTCAGAGTGTTTGCGTATGTCGCCCATTCCACGATCTGAGTTGTAGTGCATCTAATGACTTTCTAACCAGTTGTGCCTCTCTTGTAAACTGCAGAGCATATTGGCATCAGCATACTTTACCGTCGAGGCAAACAATGTAGTCAGGACAGAGTTCGCTGATGGGCCAGTACTAACTCCCGCGACACTTGCCCCTCAGATCGCAGGGCACTCCCCATTGCTGATTTTCGTTTAGGTGCGCCGACTTCTGCCCTCTCTCGATCAAGACGCGGCGTGCCGTTGTCGACATCCTCTCGTCAATCCGAGTCCAGTGGTGGGAGTCGTTCTGGCCTCTAGTAAGAGCCCACGCTCATCATCCTATGCAAGCAGCTGAAGATTCCCCGACCCTAGAAGCAGTATCCATCGCTCCCCAGTGTTCCAAGCCAGCCATCCCCGGCACGCTGACATGACAGCTACTCGCGCAAATCTTGTCCTCCTCCGGACTGCAGTAGAAGATCCGTAGGTTCATGTTCACCGCGTCCTCCTCGATCAGGATCTTCAAATGCTGGATGACACGCGCAGCCTGCGCCTTGGTCGTCTTCGGCACATGCACTTGGGCGGGCATGCTCAAGCGAATGGTCATGTCCCTGATATAGGACCATTGTTTGAATTTCATGTAATCTGCGGGCGGGGAGATGTCAGTTATATGGTCTCGAGTCTCAGTGTCGAGTCGGAGTGCCATAGCGTGGCTGGCTTACCTCCGCCCGTCGCTTATGTATCCGGATCTGTATAGTGAGCCATGGTTGGGGGAGCTGAGTACGACTTTGTAAATTGTTTGTGTTCGGTGTAGAGCTGCGAGCTGAAAGCACTGATGGTCGCTCTCTGCTCAAGTACTAGCATGACCCAGGGGAGGGCACAGGGGGTAGGGGAAGGTCACGTCATCTCCTCTGACCAGAACTCCTCCGACTGAGATGGTTATATGAGTATTATGACGGTGGCAAGAATATTCATTCTTGGTCCGACTCGCTTGTCAAGCGGTGGCCTCGCCGCCTCAGGCTCAAAGGGGTGCGTCATTTCCCTTCGGCGCATAATAATTGACACGCAAACTCATATACTGAAACATTGACATATGCCGATCGGGTCTTTGTGGACCACAGCGTCAGCTTCGCACACACGCCGATCTCTCCGAGGAGACTCATTTCCAATGGATCACTTCAATCGATACCTCTGCCGACTTCCAGCTGCTTGCGCGTACCCAGGGCACGTCCTGACCATTCGTATATAGCTCCGAGTCCCTCCATACCGTTCTGCACGAGCAAACCTCTTCTCCACATAGAGTCATTGACAGCCCGCCAAAATGTCGTCACAACAGTACCCGGAGAATAGCAGAGTATGGTTCAGTAGGTTCTGCGTCGCCTCGTCTCCTCGCTACTGCTCACAGTTACTACAGTCACAGGAAGCTCGCAGGGACTAGGTAGAGCGCTTCTCGAAGAGGTTCTCGAGGCCGGCGAGCGCGCAGTCGCAACAGCTCGTCGTCCCGAGGCTCTCCGCGACCTCGCAGAGCGGTACCCTGCGTCGCAGCTCCTGGTCGTTGCGCTTGACGTGACGGACGAGGAGCAGATCGCGAACGCATTCGCAGAGACTAAGGAACACTTCGGACGCCTGGATGTCGTCGTTAACAACGCCGGCTATGGCATTCAGGGCGAGATTGAAGGCACTCCGGAGCATGAGGCACGGAGGATGGTCGAGACTCTGTTTTGGGGCCCTGTGCATGTCACGAAGGAGGTACGTGCGCGTTCATGAGCATGCTCTCGGACGTCAAGCTGACCGGTAGCTCTAGGCTATCAAGTTCTTGCGCGACGTCAATCCCCCAGGTCACGGTGGACGAGTCTTGAACATCAGCTCCGCCGGCGGATACATCGGGAACGCAACACGAGCCTACTACAACGCCGGGAAGTTCGGTACGTCCCAGTTCGCGTTCCCCAGCCCCGAGCTTCCGACCCTCACCCTGACCCCCGATCCCAGCACTTGAGGGCTTCACAGAGTCCTTCACGAAGGAGATGCTCCCCGAGTGGAACATCAAAGGCGTGATTATCGAGCCAGGGGGGTTCCGCACCGAATGGGGCGGCTCGTCCATGCTGCACCTGCCCGTCCACCCCGCGTACGACAAGCCGCACGCCCCAGCGGTGCGCTTCCGCGAGATGACGAAGGGCGCGGTGTTCATCGGGGACCCGCGCAAGGCCGCGCGCGCGATGATGCAGGTCGCGTCGATGGCGGACCCGCCGCTGCGCGTGCAATTGGGCACGGACGCGTTGATGCTGGTGCGGAACAAGGCGAGGATGACGTTGCGGGATAATGAGCGGTTTGAGGAGCTGGCGCACTCGACGAATGCGGATGGGGTGGACAAGGATAAGGTCATGGAGAGGTTAGGGGAGGCCAGCAAATGATTCATGATGTTGCGAGTATTTGCATGCAACGTTGACCGGAGACTTATTCCAATGGGACGGAGTCGAATACCTTGAAGGCAACCTACTAGTATCAGGCGCCCATATGATGGCAAGGCCCTGTTCCGCCACCACAACCTACGTATTAGGATCAAGTAACACTCTACCGCCGACTTACCAGGCACGACCCTTAAGTATCTGCTGTTTCGAACATCTGGCGTCCTCTCTCGGCGGCAAGGAGTGCTGCGGAGGAACACGTACGACTATGTTCCCGTGATCCTGCGCAGATCCTACAGCACGCTTAGTGGTCAACACTCGGGCGCAAGCCCGTCTCCGCCGAAGGCATCTTGACACTGGACCACCACCGCCATGGACTCGCAGATCACCCTCGTGAACCCGGCCGAGCTCCCGGACCGCTTTGCGCACACGGAACTCGTCTTTGACCGCGATAGCCTGACGAACGCAAACCTGCGCCTCCGGGGCGGCTCTGCCGTCATGTATACGATCCGAACGACAGGACGGTCCTACTCGTCCACCGAGCTGTCCAAGGTGGAGGGCGGGGAGTCGTACAAGCTCGCGAGCATCCGGCGGAATGAGGTGCTCCCTGATACGATCACCTTCCTCGGCGGTGCGCCGCTGAGGACGAAGAAGTGGATCAAGCACAAGACCTTTACTGTCCCGTGCGTGTCTTCTACCTTTCGCGCAGGCGCTCGTAGTGGATACTGTCCTGTATACTTGGAGCTGACGCCTTCTGTTCGCAGCGTCCCAGGCATCGGGGAGAAGACATACGTCTGGAAGCCGACCAACCTCCGAGAGATCGCGGTCAGTATACGCACTCATGGCCTCTACTTGTCTGTACTCTGAATGCTTTACCAGCTCTACGATCAGCAAAACCCGTTGGCAGCGCCTGTAGCTTGGTTCCGGTCGGCGTACCAGCACGACGTCGACGGGCTCGAGTTGACCGAGATGCCGGCGCTCTCCTTGCAGCCGGAGGTGGAGAGCATCGCGCATATCGTCCTCGCGTCTTTGATGATCGTCGAGCAGAAGTACCGCATGAGGAGTCAGAATGCGACAATGCGCCCAGCTAGCTATTCCGCTGGTACGATGGCATTCCCGCTGCCTGGATGAGCCGTTGGGTGCAGTTAGGAGGCCAATGTACAATTGGATTGTCCCGTCTTATGATTGACCTTGTGCTTTGAATCCGGACTTTTGACGAAGAGCACCGAGCGAAGAAGAGCGGCGTTAATTTCTACGCTCATAATCTGGGTCTTACCCGTGCGGCCGAGTCCAATCGATCATTGTTGAAGGCGTCCCTTGTGGACCTGGGTGTAGAAACAAATGTCGGCTACATTCGACACCTATGCACCTTGAAGTACAAACACATCATTGGCCCGTTCGCCGTGCGTCGCGAAGGTGTATGCGGTCAATGGCTCAAGGCGATGTTGAGCGCACATCCCCAGCAGCAGTCGTTGTCGTCATAGTATCTGACGAACCTTCTGCGACGGGCCAACCTCGCCTTCAGGTCGAGGATCATGAGGCAGGCTTCGGCTTTGGTCGTGCGGGAATTGCACGGTATGGCCGTGCGCAGCTGCCAGGCGAGCGTACGGATGTACGTCCGCTGGCGCGGCGTCATGGGATCTATGTATTGAGTGACATAGTCGTCAGCTTGTCGGGTCCTGCTGCTCGGACTCCTGCAGTGAGGAAGCCTGTGGGATGCGTGCGTACCATCTCCGGTCACCCAAGTGGCAGGGTCCTTGAGAGGAGCAGTCATTGCGGATCTGTAAGCTGCAGTTCCGTGAGTACTTAGAAGTATGTACGTCTGGAGGCTTGACGTACTTACCTCTTTGACAGTGGTATTCGAGGGAATGGGAGCCGCAAAGTGAAAGCAACCTGCCGGCTCTTTATGATCAAGTAGCAAGTCGGTGCACCGCATACCTCCAGACTACTTCGATGACTTGAAAAAAAAATTGTTGCGCGCAATTCATTCGCAAGCAACCCAACGAAAAAAATCGAGCCTCTGATCATCTTCTGCTGTCAAATGGCTCCTTTCGTTCAACAAGAACGCACCATAAGAACGTTTGCCCGATAAATGCGAGCCCAAGGACTCTGCCCAGCTCCCCGGATTAGCACGAAAGACAGTACGGTCTAGGTCAAAATTGTGAGACGCGTTCAGTAGAGTGGCGGGGTGGCGGTGCTTCGGCATGAGCTGGGCGGCATGAGTCGGCATCCAAATATAGATATTTACGTACAGTGACCTCACTTATGCCGACCACGCCGACTCGGACCTTTCTCTTCGACCACCACCACCTCGGGACGATTCGCTACTCGAGGACGTTCTGGTGGTTATTATACCCTGAACTTCCACTAACGGGTAAGTTTTCAGCTCTAAAGACCGGCTAATTCAAGCATGCTAAACGAAGAACCCATACTTACACCACATCGCTGCCACCGTCGCCATGATTGTCTAACTGTTGCGTGACCGTGCCGCTGAAAAGTGGAAGTGTGCACTATACCAGTACATACAAGAGTCTGGCGGGTGCCTTGCGTCCGATTCTGCCGTCCCGTGCCATGTCATCGGAACGGGACCCGCTCATCCCTCGGACGACTTCTCCGGAGCCGCTCGATGTCAAACGAGACACGCGTCGAGTAGGGCCTATGGAGATCTGCCGGACCACTCGCTATGGGATCCTTGCCGCCATCTGGGTCGGTACTTTCCTATCCGTGTGTAGCCATTCCTTCATGCATCACACACCAGACCGCTTAGCTCTCACTTTCCGTTTGCGTTACAGTCATTGAACAGTACGTCGTCACAGTCCGTCTGTCCTGCTCGCTGTCTGATAGGCTTGGAACAGCTACGTTGGTTGCCACATGTGAGGTCTTGTCAGGGTCACTTGCATACGGGTGCTGATTCATTGTGCCAGTGTTGCCGTCCATTTCCTCCGACTTCAACAAGGCCCACCAAGCTAGTTGGCTTGGCACCGCGTATGTTCACAGTAATATACTTCGAACTTCTGCTGAATCTCGGACGCGTGCAGATACCTGCTCGCAACATGTACCTTCACCCCGCTCTATGGACGACTCTCCAACGTTCTAGGTCGAAGAGGCGCTCACCAGGTCGCTATCTTCTTCGCTGGTCTCGGGGTTGCAGCTTGCGGCTTCTCTACCAACATGGAGATGCTCATCGCCGCTAGATTCGTACGTGGCGAGCTACGTCGGCCGAAGAACGAACTATCTCATGATACGCGTATAGCTCGGTGGCATTGGCGGTGGTGGACTGTTTACAACGGCTACGTAAGCAAAGATAACATGCCAGTGCGCTGGATGATGCTGACAGGACAGGCAGGATCATCACGAGCGACATGTACAGTCTTAGAGTGCGCTCTTTTGATGCCTTCCTTGACATGCGGCCTCCGCTGACAGTATGCCCACTGGCAGAACCGGGGGCTAACGCAAGGCGTAGCGGCCGTGTTCAACAGTGTACGTACATGTGTCCAGACGAGCCTTGGGGGTACTGATCTCGATGTCACTGTAGATGGGCATGGGTCTTGGTGGCCCATTAGGCGGATTCATAGCCGACCGGTGCGCAAAGCGTCGATCGCGGTGGAGCTGACATTTGACATGAACTTTGCAAACACAGCTTGGGCTGGCGATGGGCGTTCCTCATACAACTCCCCTTCTTCGTTGTTGCCTTCACGCTCTCGTCGGTGTATCTGTGCTACGTCACGCCGGTAAGTATATCTACACTTGATGCCTGACGTCTCTGACATACCGCCGCACAGTGGAGAAGCAAGAGTACGAAGGCCGTCTTGAAGCGTATTGATTACGGAGGAAGCGCGACGCTGCTCGGGGCCGTGAGTGGCGCGATACCAATGTGGCTTCCAGTCTATTGATCGCGGACTCTTCACAGGTCCTCTCGATCCTGGTCTTCCTCAGTATGCGATTCAGCGAGGAACACCCGGTAATATCTTCCCTTTTCCCTCATGACTACTGTATCTCTGACACCTCAGCAGTGGAGCTCCCCGACAGTGTACGGCCCGCTCACCTCCGCGATCGTATTTGCAATGCTCTTTGTCTACGTCGAGCTCATGGTCGCACCGGAACCGATCCTCGCGCCCTTCCTCCTCAAGGAGAAGATCCCAGTGCTGGTCGGGATCAGCAACTTCCTCGTCGCGACCTGCAACTTCACGATCATGTACAACTTCCCGACGTGGTTCCAGACCGTCATGCTCACAAGCGCGAGCGAGGCTGGTGCGTAGCGCCCTCTCTCGTTGTTACTATGCAGGTGTCTATCGCTGACGTGACGCACCAGGTGCACACTTAATACCGAACGGAGTGTCTATCTCTGCTGGTTCTCTCTTCGCTGGGTGAGTGTCTCGCACACGATCCCCAGGTTATGACTGATTGTCAGCTCACGCTCTCCTGCGCAGATGGGTCATGCACCGCACGGGTAGGTACAGGAAGCTGAACCTCATCTTCGGTCTCTTCCCCTTCGTCGCTGCCGTGTTGCTCGCGTTGATGCGCGAAGACTCTCATCCGATCGTTCTATGGCTCAGCATTGTGAGTACGCCTCCGACTAAAGCATGTCGCGTTGGCTCCCCGGTGCTAATGAATGCATGCAGATCCCGGCTGGATTCGGTAACGCGGTGGTTTTGCAGACTATGCTCAGTAAGGATCTCCTCTCGTGACCTGCTAGCTCGACAACACTGACCCTTATGCGACAGTCGCGCTGCTCGCGCACCTTCCGCGTAAGTCTTTGCCTTACATCCCATCTCGCACGCGTGCTTATGAGGCGACGCAGAGGACGCCATGGCTGTCGGCACCGGATTTGGCCAGCTCTTCCGTGGGATCGGCCAAGTCGGCGGCGTCGCCATATCCGCAGCACTTTTCCAGTCCATCCTCAACGTCGAACTGCACAAGCGCATTCACACCCCCGACGCTGAAGAGGTTAGCCTGTTACCTCAGGCGCACAACATATCCGGAATTCGCTGACGATCCCGGGTTGCAGCTAATCAGCAGAATTCGCCACTCCTCGACCCTCGTTGCCAAGCTCCCTCCCGGGCTGCAACGCGCAGCACGCGATTCGTATGCGATCAGCCTGCGCGCGGTCTTCATCATGGCCGCTGTCTCTACGCTGCTTGCATACATCGTCCGTCTCCCGGTAAGCCCCGTTCCTCTGCGTCTTTGATGATGTGCCTGTACTTCTCTCACTCACCGTCCCTGTGTCTCTTTCAACAGATCCCAGATAAAGTACTCGACCAGCCCCGCCCACGCACGCGCTCGCTCAGCGAGCTCCCGAACCCGCACCCGCGCACCCCTGGGGAGCTCGCAGAAGAGACGCAGGCGAGCGAGAGCGGCGATGTCACCGAGCTCGAGGACGAAGGCAGCGGCGCCGAGGAGGAGCACGACGTTGAGTGCGACGTGCAAGACCAAGTGCGCCCGCTGCTTGGGCGGATGATACCGAAGCGACGCCGGCTCTCGACGTACGAGAGCTCGGATGGCGGCATGGACTTGGAGGACGACATTATTGGGGGATCGGCGAGGCGATCCTCCATTGTCTCGTCGGGCCGTTCGCGTTGAGTATGAGCCAGGGAGTAATTCGAATGGACCGAAAGACAATATAGTACCCGGGGAACGGGTAGCGGTCGTGCGTGTTGCATAGACGCCGCTGACTCGTGACGAACGATGTCGTAGATATCCTGAATGCCAATACCCAGATCTTGGGAGCAATCGCATTTGTCTAGGCTCTCATACCCTCGGGAAGCTGAGGCAGGCAAATGAAATGGTATGTCTCCTGTGTGTTGCTTTGAATCAAGTCGTACTCATACATTCTCCTCATAGCGTGTTCCTCTGCGTTACTCCTCCCTCCCAACCTAGAAACAACAGGCATCCACCGACCGTCGTTCAGAAGTACGCCTGCAATGCAGTCGGGATATGTAAGCGACTAGTCACCGAGCCCGCAAACGCACGGTACTTACAGCAGCGTTCGGCGGACTGGCTACGCCCCCGAGGCTAGATCAGCGAGCGTTCGGTCAGTACACCTCCGGCATTCAACGACAAGCTGAAGCACGCACACGTTCAGCGGCCAGGACGAGAAGAAGAATGTGTAGCGACCAGTCTCCGCGGAGTGTTTCGCAAGCGCCTCGAGGTCGAAGAACTCTCCGATGGGCATGCCCCACATGCTGTGGTCCAGAGACGTTGATGAGTGCTACTTTATGTCTACGAACGGTTTACGCACCCGAGCAGGGTGGAGTGGAGGTGGACGGTGCCTTCAGCCGGAGGCCAGCGCTGCAGGTCCCGTTCAGCTCCCCCAGGATGTGTAGGGTGATAGAGGCATAGCGTACACACCTCGAGCGAGGGCATATCGGACGCGATGGCGGCGAAGTGGTTGTCCCACAGGAAGCGCTTCATGTCCTCCGTCTGTTCGATGCCCGCGCTACGAAGTGCCAGAGCATCCATGAACGCATGTCAGCCGACACTGCTAACACTTGCACAGTCAAGTCAGGCGGGCACGCACAAGGTCTCCGGCTTTCCTGAAAGGCCGTCGCGCTCCTCCTGCGTCGCGCCGTTGTACCGCTGCATGAAGCCGACGCGCAGGATGAGGATGTCCGCGGGGCGGAAGGTCGTGCCCTGGGTCTTGGCGCACTCGAGTACGTCCGCGAGCGGGATGGGGTGCGTGGTGAACGGATCGTACGGCAGCTTGCCGTGCTTCTCAGTGTAGAACTTGACCATGTCGAGGAGCACGCCACGCCCGCAGATGCCGTGCTGTGCCCAGTCTGTGGTAGCAGTGAGGTGTGAGCTCGCTGGGCATGTGTACGCGAGGGGATGAATACGTGAGAGCGAAGACGTACTGTGGATACCGTACTTGATGAGCTCGGGGTCGACATCGGTCGGGCTCGCGATCGTAATCTTTCCGTTTCGGAAGAACGACGCAGGTGTGCCCTGGTAGAATAGCCCGTGGTGGAGCAAGCCGAAATGCTTCAGTCCATCCCACTGCGTCCCAGATTGAGTGTTCTTTTTCAGATGTCGAGAATAGCGTGAGCCACAGTGTATATGACAACTGAGAAGCAAGACCTGACGCACGATGTGGAGGACGTCGTCGTGGACGGCGCCGCGCCCTTCTTTGAAGATGATCTCGTGCTCGGGAGGCTTGCGTCCGAACACAGGCTGCAGACCGCGCGAGGGGAATCAGCTTGTGATCTCATGATACGTCTAAAGAGGTCCGCGGCCCGATCCTGCGTGCCGGCAGTGCTCGCGCTCGCACCTTGCTCGGGAAGTTCACAGGCCTGCAGAGCAAATGGGAAGCTTCAGCTCGTGTCCTCTCCCCGCCGTCGCTCTACCGTACTCACCAGTTCAGGCAGATCGCCTTGCCTGTCCTATATCATGAAGCGCTCGAGGTCAGCAGGAAGTACTTAGCATATAATGCCGCGGAACTTGGAAGAGATCAACAACACGCACTTGATTTCCTCGGAGGCCTCTTTCACAACCTCCTCTGTGAGCAGGTTCACAGTTCCGAGCTGGTCGTCCTTGCCCCAGACCTCCCAGGCACACCCGGTGAAGTCCTTGAACGCGGGCAGCTCGTCGAACGTCGGCAGCTTGCTCGCAGTCGCCATCGTCGTGTTCGCAGTAGCAGGCGAGGCCGCGTGTGAGCTATCTTGTAGCCCTTAAGCTTAGCTTGTGAGGCGGCCGGAAGCCACTGCAGCACGTGGGTCGGTATATTTGTCTGCGCCGTGCGGGGTCGGAGTCCTACGGCTTCCGCTTTGGCGTCCACGGGGGATTTCACTCTCTTCTATGTATCCAGACAATGAATTACGACGGACGGTGCCGAAGATATCTTGGACTTCGAGGGAAATTACACGATGGCGTTGGTATGGTTCCAGTTCGTACTGATACAATCTCCGAATAGAGTGTTCCCCGCTTCCAGTTACTGCCATCCCCGAAATCCAGTCAGTATCCAGTCTCCCGCTCAGAAGTATGCCTACCAGGGACATGTCAGCAAGGGCCGTGGGCTGTCAGATCAATGACAGCACTTACAGCAGCATTCGGCGGGCTCGCGACACCCCCGAGGCTAGATGAGCAAAGATGCGTCAGTAAAGCTCGGGCACTCGATGTCAGGTTTAGCAGAGAGGATGACGCACACATTGAGCGGCCAGGACGAGAAGAAGAAGGTGTAACGACCCGTCTCGGCGGCGTGCTTTGCGAGCGCCTCGAGGTCGAAGAACTCGCCGATGGGCATGCCCCACATGCTGTCATTCGGAGCGTCA
Source organism: Sanghuangporus lonicericola (assembly GCA_016618145.1). NCBI lineage: Eukaryota > Fungi > Basidiomycota > Agaricomycetes > Hymenochaetales > Hymenochaetaceae > Sanghuangporus > Sanghuangporus lonicericola. The sequence goes on from WJSG01020133.1 coordinate 25,458, forward strand.
GTAAGCGTTCTCGAGCTCCAGGCGGGCACAAGCACACACGCACCCGAGGATGGTGGAGTGGAGGTGGTTGATGCCCTCGGCAGGAGGCCAGCTCTGCACCAGTCCCAGTCAACTTCGCAGCCTGTCACGGCTTGCTTCACGTACGCACCTCGAGAGCGGGCTGGTCAGACGCGACGGCGGCGAAGTGGTTGTCCCATAGGAAGCGCTTCATGTCCTCGGTCTGCTCAATACCCGCACTGTCACGAGCCGAGCCTGGGTTAGCATCAAGCTCACTTTCCGTGAGCACAACGAGAGATACGCACAAAGTCTCCTCCTTCCCGGCAAGCCCGTCCCGCTCCTCCTGCGTTGCACCATAGTAACGCTGCATGAAACCCACGCGGAGGATAAGAATGTCCGCGGGACGGAAGGTTGTCCCCTGCGCCTTGGCGCATGCAAGGATGTCCGCGAGTGGGATGGGGTGTGTCGTGAACGGGTCGTACGGCAGCTTGCCGTGCTTCTCGGTGTAGAACTTGACCATGTCGAGGAGCACGCCGCGGCCGCAGATGCCGTGCTGAGCCCAGTCTGTGAATAGCGCACATGTGAATTCACATACGGATGAGTGGGAGCGGCCGGACGGAACGTACTGTGGATGCCGTACTTGATGAGCTCGGGATCGACGTCCGTAGGACTGACGATCTCAATCTTGCCGGTCTTGAAGAAAGACGCAGGTGTTCCTTGATAGAACAGCCCGTGGTGGAGCAGGCCGAAGTGCTTCAGGCCATCCCACTGCGTCCCGGATTGGGTATTCTACCAAATTGACTCGTAAGCGAAAACGGGACTGGTGAGTTGAGAGAGCAGAGAAAGAGCCCTCGCCGACCGAGTGGCGAAGCTCGTAAAAGCCATCCGAGTCGCCGAGTGCGGTTTGCACACGGGCTCCGAGAGGCGTTCTTCCACCCACGGCTGCTCACCGCAGTCTGACTGGATAGGCCACCGTGTACATGAACGACATCCCGAAGAGTGACCGGAAGTCTCAGTCACCAAAGATATCCGTTCCTTGCCAGCTCAAGAGAGAACATAAACACGTACAATGTGCAGGTGGTCGTCGTGGACGGCGCCGGTCCCCTCCAGGAACTTGACCTCGTGCTCGGGCCCCTTGCGTCCGAACACAGGCTGTGAACGCAAGTGCGATCAGATCTCGCAGTTGGACGGATGACGACATCGACGGGACCCCGCATGCCGGCAGCTCGTACCTTGCTCGGGAAGTTGACTGGCCTGGCAGACGCGAACGGTTCAGCTGATGTCCTCCCCGACGTCGCACTGGCAGCACTTACCAGTTCAGACCGATCGCCTTGCCCGTCCTGGACGAAGAAGCCGAGGTCAGTAGAAGCCTCGAGTAAGTAACTGCACCAAAGACGCACTTGATTTCCTTGGCCGCCTCTTTCACCACCTCCTCGGTCAACAGGTTCACCGTCCCGAGCTGGTCGTCCTTGCCCCAGACCTCCCAGGCGCACCCCGTGAAGTCCTTGAACTTGGGCAGCTCGTCAAACGTCGGCAGCTTGCTCGCAGTCGTCATCGCAGCAGTAATGGTAGTCGGGGCGGAGTGTGAGATGTGGGCGAGCACACCTTTGAGGCGGCCGGACGCCATTGCACCCGCCGTTATATATCTCAGCGGCGCGCCCTGACAGAGTGTCAGGGTAGATGATGTCTCCCCACCGCGAAGCGAGAGATGCCGGTTCCGGGGAAGGCGAAGGCGCAGGAAGATAAGTGCTTCCGCAGCCCGAGTGGGCCACTGCGATCGCGGAAACTCCAATAGCTACGCCCAGGCGACCGGAACAGCCCTATCGTGACCTCGGTGCGCGGACATCTGACCACGTCGTATACCGCTTACATTTCCTGTGCGCAGGTGGCGCACCCCTCTGCAGCCACACTATGTAGCATGTGCGAAGGGGCTTGTGTAAATGGTTGTATGATGACGCTCCCAAGGGTATCTCCCGATGGCAACATCGTATACAGTTCAATCAGGTCGTGGTAGCCACGGTACGCTGCGGCGCTGCCTGAGATGCAGTCGTGTCTTCGCCAAGTTCCGCTTGCCGATCCACTACTTACTCGCGGGAGACACAGATCTTGCGCAATCAGATAAGATACTCATAAGCACAAGACGAAATGCAGAACGGTACACGGAACGTGCATCAGTAGTATCATGACACTATGGAGTGCTGAGCGCGCCCAGAAACGCGAGGATCCGCACCCGAAGACCGGCAACTTATCCGCGAATGAATGGATGCACCAACGCCTCCTTGGGCGTGATCCGCTTCGACGGATCCAGCGCCAGACACTTGTCCAACAGGTCGATGAACGACATCAGCAACTTGCTCTCCTCGTCCTTCAGCTTCACCGAGTGCGGGGGCATCAGCCGCTGCCTCAGGTCGCGCGACGGTTTCGTGACATGAACCTTCTTGACGACGTCCTGGAAGCGCGAAGCGTCGGAGTGGCAAGCAGTGACGATAGGGCGGGCATCGACGAGGCACCACGGGAAGCCGAAGCGCAACATGGGAGAAAACAGCGATTAGGCTCACGGAGTCCAGCCAGTCGACACAGAACCACGCACCGAGCCCGTCACCCGGTCCTGCTCGACGCTCAGAAAGGCGCCAAGCTCGTCAAAATACATGTCCCCAAACTTGGCGCGCTTGATCATCTTCGTGTTGAACCGGCCTTTCACCTCCATCATGTGCAGCAGCATCTGGTTGTTCGACCGGCCGGGGAAGAGGATCTTCCCAGTATACAGCTCATACAACGTGCAGCCGATCGACCAGATGTCAATGGCGGGGTCGTACGGGTGACCCATGACTGGAAGAGACGGAACCATTAGTCGCTTGCCACAGACTCGAAGGTCGGCTGCACGCACTAATTTCAGGGGCACGATAGAATCGCGACACGAGATAGGGCGTAATGTCGTTCTCCGACGCGTCCGAAGCCGAGCCCAAGTCGCAGAGCTTCAACAGCGTCTTCTGTTCGTTGACCTAGAACGTGCAGCGATCGACGTCAGCCGAACACGTTTTGGGGATGGACACACATCAACCCACCAAGATGTTATCGGGCTTGATGTCCGCGTGCATGATGTTGCACTTGCGGAGCAGGCTCAAGGCGAGGAAGAGCTGATGAGCGTATGCCCGGACCGCGCGGATGTTCAAACCGACGTCTTTACCGAATCGCTTCACCACCTCCCGGAGGTTCATACTGGCCAGAGAGTCAATCATGAGCGAAGGAAGGAACGATGTCGACATACCTCATAGACTCGAAGACAAGACAAAGATGCCCACGATGTTCGAAGGTGCGCTCAAGTCGGACGATGTGTTTCTTGTCATCAGGGTCAGCCTGCTTGATCTTCATGAGGATCTGCGCCTCTTTCAAACCAGCTTTGTACCTACAGCAGTGTTAGCTTCAAGGCAAACTCGGAGCAGGAAGAAACTTGAAAACGCACATCGACTCTTGACACCGCACAATCTTGATCGCGACTTCCTTGCCAACCTCGTTCGCATCGCCCTGCAGGACACGCGCTCTAACGACATTCGCAAACATGCCCTTGCCGAGAGAAGAGAAGACTTGATACCGGCCTCCATCCAGCTGTTCTCCGAGTATGACCTGATAGTAGCCCTCGGGATCTGCGGCAGTGTCGAGCGTCGCCGTAATAATAGTTGGAGCAGCTTGTTTCTGCACAGCAGGACGAACAATCAAAACTTGAGGGTAGGTAGATGGCATGGGAGCACTCACCACGACACGCTTGACCTTCTTGACTTTCTTCTTTTCGGTAGTCGCGACTGCAAACATGTCGTCCACATCCTCTTCTTCCTCTTCTTCCTCCTCCACCATTTCCACGTCGACGGGTTCTTCCTTCCCACCCCACACGCGCTTCTGCTCATCCTCGCGGCGATCCAAGCTAGGATCGTAATCCGCTGCAGATATCTGCTCACCTGCGCCATTCTCCTGTTGCGCCTTCGCTTGCACCTCCTCTTCATCACCTCCCTTGGCTAGTGAGAACAACCCAGGTGTGGGCGACGGAGATGCAGTATCGCGCTTCGGAGCTGGAGGGACTGACGATGAGTATATTGCTAGCTAAGAATGAGCAGATATCGGATACCCACCGGCACTCTCTGCGCGTACAAATTCGACAGGTCCAGGGGTCCCTACGACACTCTGATTCTGAGATGGGAAATTAGAAACATCAGGCGTCACGGGAGGCGGCTCGACCGCACTGCTAGGTCCCGGGCTAGGAGTCGGCCCTGTACTGCTGCTTGCTATGCCGGCATATTTGGCCAGGATCGCTTGACGCCTTGCACGGCGCGCGGCAAGTGTCTCTTCAACAGGTGGAGGTGATGTAACGAGGTCAAGCTCCATCTCAGGCTCTGGCTCAGGAGGAGGTTGAGGCTTCGATGGTGGCTCATGCTTGCCATTAGGCTCTGAGGGTCGGCTCTGATGCGAGCGAGGAGGGGATGGGGCGCGGCTGGGCCGCGGAGAGATCCTAGGATGGCGCATATATCCATGAGACACTGCCAAAAGAAAGGCACAGAACCGCGACACTCACTCGCCTTCTTCCTTCTCATCGTCTACTCGAGGTGGAGGGGGACGTGATGAAGACACGCCGTTCGCATGCTTGTCTCTGGGAGGGGAAGGGCGTCTGTCGCGGTGGTCGTCGCGACGCCTGTCGCTTCCACGGCTGCTGTCGCGTCGAGGAGGGTCGTCCCGGCGAGACCCCCGGCTGCGGTCCCTCGCACGATCTCTGTCTCTGTCCCGGTCTCTGTCCCTATCATCCCGTCTATCTCGTTCTCTCTCTCGGCTGTAATCATGCGGCCGTCTCTTGTCGTTGTCGCCCTCTCTGCTGCGAGGCCTGTACTCTCCTCCACGCGGTGGTCGCCGGTCACGGCTGTGTCCCCTTTCCCTGTCTTCTACTTCCCTCCGTCCAGGGGGTGGGGGTTTCCTGCGCGGAGAGTCTAGATGGACGTCCCTCCAATCCCGAGAGTCCTCACGAGGTCTTTTGTGGGATTCGGCGCCGTTGGGTCCCTCCCACGCACGCTTAGACCCTGATGCGACGTTAGTCATGTTTGACGGCGAGTGATTGTGGTTTACGGGGCACCGCACGATGACAAGAAAGGCTCGTTGTCGCAGGAGAGGGCGGTGACGATGTGGTGGTCGATGAGCAAAGACGCGTTTGAGTCACAGCCGCCGAGGAGAGCCCGCGCCAATTGGTTCGGATCTTCACGGGAAGGCGAACCAAGCGACCACAATTTGAACCAAACCGAACTCGCTACAGTACAATCACGAACCTTTCCACGCGCGAGAAGTCGAACAACCACCGAGCCCCTTCCACGACCCAACCACGACAACCACCGTTCCGCGACGCCCCGGACACCGTGCTCGCTGCCAGCCGCGATGAGCAGACGACAATCGCGTGTATCTATCGATGCTAGGCAGCACGACACTTTGCTAGAATTTGAGACTTGTGCGTGTTCCCGCCGCCGGACTCCGTCCGTATCTCACGCTCATACATCCGTGCTCGATGCTCTTGCCCACAGTCAAGAAGAAGTTTCTCCTCGCAAACAAGCATATTACGAAGTGCGTGTCGTGCGCTCGCCACATCGGCCGATGTCAGAGACTGACATGTGGCTGAGCCAGGCTGAACTCGACCCTGAGCGCACGGATAGAAGAACTCAATGCGCAGATCTCTACACTCTATGTCGAGAACCTTCGCCTCAGGGCCTCCGAGATTGCGCTCACCTCACAGTTGAAGAAGGAGAGGGAGAAGTCCAGGAAGGTTCTGGCCGATGCAGAGTCCGCGGTAAGCATCCATCTTCGCTCTCGTGTTCAAATCTCCTCCACTTCCCGCTGCTGTTTCCATCTCCAATTCGGCCTCACGTTATCTTTGGCGGTTCTCCGGGTCCGCTGTAAGGCGATCACTATGACCGATACTGTTCGTGCTTGTATGCACCTCTTCTGAAGCTGCCTTCAGCATATGTCCCGTAACCACAGGCTTCCCGGTTGTCTCCCATCGCACAGCGCGCATGGCAGCCTTGTGAACTTGCACTTGAAATGTCAGGACACTGGCCATGGGGACTTCTCTTCGTGGAGACACAGGCACACTACGTTCACCTAAGGCCCACCGGATGTCTGCAAGACGTCACGATCGCTCGATTCGCCGAGCTCACCATTGGACCGGGGTCGAGAGTGGAATTGGGACTCCTCCGGACGACCGGGCTTTCATGAGCACGCTCTCGCATCACTTCCAAGTTCCAAATCCCTTCAGAGCTGTGCGGCAAGATCCCGCCTCTCTTGGGCTCCCTGAGCGGGTATTGAGATGCATCCGAGCAGAGTTGGCACCTTTCTTAACGAGTATAACACTCAGAGAGATGTGTCTTCATCCTTCGGACATGGCCCGACTTGGTGAACCTGCCCTCGCATGCGTACATTCAGAGCCTTTCCGCGCCCTGAGGTGAGGGTGCTGGGACACGGCGAAGCTCATGCCCACTTTCGTCGCATATAATCGCTGAGCTCGCGCGGGGCGAGACGTTCCACAGCTCTGACCTCCTCCCGACCCTGGTCGCCTGCCGGAACAGTGGAAACTCCGCGCGCGGGACTCTCACTTCTACTCTCGCCCTTGTGGTGAATACTTCACGATTATATTGCGACATTGTAACAGCCTAGACCTCCCCTACCTCCTGCTGGTGGCACCTCTTTGCGAGTGGCTAGATGGTCCGCGGTGGCTACTGAGATATCGGCTTCAGGCCCAAGTTCATCCCTATCAGCCTGACAGCGAACCGCTTGTACGCTTGGTGGTCATGGCGTGCATGGCAAGGGGTTGGTCGGGCTTGAGCCAGTACCGGTTTTATGTGGTAGAATGGCAGGCTGAGCACTAGTCATGTGTGGGTCACCGTGACATGGAGAGATCGACCACAGGGAGCCCGCTATGGCGTCATGTATGATCAGAGGCGGGTTTCGGCGGTTGCCTACCTTGGAGGACACAGTAATCGCACTGCAGACACGCTTAGGTCTCTGCTGGAATCTCCATGCGGTGTGTTCCTAGCCATCTAGTGATTCTTGGTATGATCGCGCTTTCGTTCGCTCTTTTTTTTCCATCTCTCGGAGCTTCCGAACCGCTTCACATGGAAGTCCGTCCATTCTTGCTTCGGCTATACCCGCTTGCTGCATGTTGTTGACCCCACGCATGCATCCAGACACACAACCTCATGAAGCAGCTTGGCTTCATCCGCAAATCATGCGGCATATCACATCGTTCCCCTAGTCCGGAAACCCACCCTCCATTACCACGCGCGAAGCGTCCCATCCCAGACCCTAATGTGTCACCGCCTCCGAACCGCATCGCCCGTCCACCAACCATTCCCGTTCTCGTAGAAGACGATGAACCCAATCTGTCCTCTCCCGAAGATGGCGACGAGCCAGAGCTGGAGTCGAGCCCAACCCCCTCTCGCAAACGCAAGACGAAGTCGCGAACATCCAGCTCCGCTTCCAGCCGCCTTCCGGTCCCCTTAACCAAGCCACCGGCTGGCCCCGTTGAAGTCGTCCAGATTGACTTTGACGGCCAGCTGGGGAACTCCGGGAAGCGACGCCCCACACGACGGCAGAGCGGTCTCTTGACCAGCGTATCTATCACTGCGGTCACTGCTGACGGCCTCGGTCGCCCACCCAGTCCTGTTCCTAGCTCACCGGTGCGAATCGCGATGGAAGAAGACGAGTTGGCCGCTGCGGAGCCCGATGAGGATGAGGTCGAGGCGATCCTGCAAGCGGTAGCCAAGCGGGAGCGCAAGGCCAAGAGGGAGCAGGATGCCGAACGCATGCGCCAGGCTGACAGCGACGCCGCCGAGGCCTCTCGTCCACGCGAGCGCAAGAAGCATCGTGTCACGGAGGATTCGGCGGATGCTGTTGCAGGCAGCAAGTCGAGACTCAAGGACGTCACGAACTCGCAGGCGAGCCGATCTGCTCTGCCTCAGCTCGACACAACGTCAGGTACGTCGCTGCCAGTCTAATTGCTGGTGGAGAGTTGTGTCTCATGTGTGTTTCTGTCATAGACCGCGAGCGTCGACGCTCTCCTGATGCCGACGAGCCGACCTCGGCCACCAGTCTGGCGAGCACATCAACGAGGAACTTCCTGTCTACTCCTGCCACCACGCCTGCGCCTTCCTCGAAGCCTACATCCCACTTGCCCACGCCGCGCTCGTCGAGTCCTGTTGCGCCGCCACCTCAGCCCGATCCGGAGTCTGGTCTCGGCGGACGCGAACGTCGCGTGCGCAAGAGCGTCAACTACGCGGAGCCCAAGTTGAACACGTAAGTGCCCGATCTCCTCGTCGTCCGGAGCACGCTCACGAACGCCACGTCTGTCTGCAGGAAGATGCGCAAGCCCGACCCCCCGCCAGGCTCGAAGCGCGCTTCGCTGTCGGCATCAGGGGCACAGGATGATCCGTTGCCCATCTCTTCGCGATCGTCGTCTTCCAACACTGCTGATGCAGACGCTGATCCCGTCTCCGCTGGGTCGATAAAGCGCAAGAAGTCCCGGACGTACACACCGCCGGACGACGAGGACGAGAGCGAAGGGACACAGGCGGACGCCGAGTTCGGGAGTCTCCGTGCCGGGTCGTGGTCGAACGTCGAACCGCGACGACGCAGCGTGCACGGCTCCGGCACACGACGGCTGGACGGCGACGACCTTCGACGTCACAGCTTGGCCACATAGCCCGTCGCTCTGCTGGTACCGGTCAATCTTTCATTGGCACGGCGGACTTTTTGGTGCGTCCCGGTCTGCGGCAACTCCCCACCCTCTTGCGCTCGACCCTCTATGGCGCGGCGGTGCTGGCCACGGCGGATGTTGTGCCCATGGAGGACTTTATGATCATGGTGATGATATGATGACACACTTATGCAAAGATCCGCGTTCGCGAGACCTCCAGTCAGTCTGCACTACTTACAACTAGGGCGTCTGCGCACAACCCACTCCCGGTGCGTAGGCTATTAAGGCTATCGTAATTTACAGCGGTCTCGTCTCGTCTCGTCCGAACGCAGACAGAACGAACGCTCGTGTATCATATGTATCCTAACTTCTATTCCTTATCCTTTATTCTCCTGAATATACTTCGGCTTGCTTGGGTTGTTGTTATTGTTGCTGTTCGCTCGACCTGCGTCTGAAGCTTTGAAGTCTCTCTTTGCGGTCGATTATATCTGCGAGGCAAATGTGATCGTACAGCTTGTTAGGCTTGGGAGAGGAACAGGCGCCCGGCGGTCAGTATAGAATTACGTCAGCATCAGGGACAATAGGTAATCCGAGACAGTTGAACTTGGAAAAGCACTTGATTCAGGCGACTTTGGACGACTGGGTTCCCGTCGACGGCCACCACACATCCTCTGCTTGACAGATGCTATAGCTCTTGGATACTGCTGAACCAACGGATTATCACACTTGCCTCGCTATGACCGAGCCTTCGTCGTCATTAGTCGAGGAAAGCCTCAACGAACGCATCGCGAGACAGCGTGCGGCTGTCCTCTCTTTCCCCTACGAGCTATGTCCGGCATCACGACCATCTTCTCCAACGTCGGAGGAGCGTATCCTGGACCTGAAGACGCGTATAGCGACGGCAGTCAATACTGCCGGGGGAGACCCCACGAACCCGAAGTGGGGATTCGTCTCACGGATGGTCCAACTTGGTTGTACGAGCCGCAAGTACATCGGTGTGGTCCCGGGCGTTAGGACAGGGGATGGGCGCAAGGTTACTTTGAAGAACTTCAAGTGGGAATTGCCCGAGACGGAGGAGGGTTGGGCAGCTTACGAGCAGAGGTGGGAGGCAGCTGTGGCTGAGGAGAAGAGGACGAGCGAAACCAAGGTCGCAGCCAAGTCATCCCGGACGAGCAAGTACTTCAAGGCTGCTGCCACAGAGGAGCCAGTTGCCGTGCCGCGTCTCCGTGCTTCGAGCAGCAAGGCCGAGGTGATACGAGAGAAGGTCGAACGCTGGCAGGCTCAGGTGGCTACTGTACCACCCGCTGCTCCGGATGCGCCAATGTCACAAGACCCGACCAGCTCACTACCAGCACCGAAAGTTGATAAGGGAAAGGCGAAGGAACGTGCCCCGCAGGGCGAGAAGCTGCAAGCCTCTCTCGGGTTCCCCGTTGTGAAGCGACCCAGCGTCACGTCTGCGAAAGGAGGTAGCGGCGGGCCCTCGAAACCGAGGATATCGCCGGCAGCTCGCGTTCCTACTCCTCCTGATGACAACCCTTCTCCGGATGTACCTGAAGACCCCATACCACACGAGTCCACAGAGCGGCCACCGGTTCCCGAACCCCCTCCTGTTGCTAAGATCACAGACCTTCCTGAGATGGTGCGTGTGGCTCCATTTCTTAGAGCGTATCATCATTAATATATCGTGCAGTCGTTCCTTCCGCCGTCCTTCCCATCTCAGTTGCAGACCTCCACACCACCCCTAAACGATCGCCGTCAGAAACCACCACCCATAGCTCCATGTTCTCCCCCTCCATCTTCCCCGTCACGGCTCTCGGTGCAATCATTCGACCCATCTCGACCTCAGCGTCACGCCCTGCCGCAGCAGTCCTCGAGCCTTCCTGCCGTCTCGCCCGTGCGCAGACCAGCGAAACGTGTCCGCACGCCAAATTCGAGCCCCAAGGATATCCTGATGGGTACTCCGCAGTCTCGTTCGCCGCGTTTGAAGAGCCCGTTAAGCAAGAAAGCGCGCGTCGATGCACCTGCCGTCCCGGAACAACCGGCCTCGAGCGGTCCTGTGCTTGTACCGCCCTCGACCCCCCCTCCGTCGTCTCCACCCGCGCGTCCCGTTACGCCCGTGTCCAGGGGCAAAGGCTTGGGTAATGCGAAGGGCCTTCCGGTGCCCAGCACCCCGGATCCGCATCCCCTGCCCACCCTCACGGAGCTCCTAGCGTCTTCCCGGCGCTCCAGGATGCGTCCACGCCCTCCGTCACGGAAGAGCACCCCTCACAGGAGGGCGAGTTCGCGTGCCTCGGATAGGGTTTCGGAGCACGAGCTGGAACTCCCCGCGGTGGCCGAAGACGCAGACGATGACGAGCGCAGTGCTCGGGAGCATACACCCGAACCGTCTCCCTCGAAGACCTACTTCTCATCGCCGGCCTCGGGCTCGTCGGATTCACCGGGCTCGGTCGCGCAGCGCGCACTGTCTCCAGTGTCCCCCTTGTTTACCCAGCACCCGAGTGCGTTCATGCCAAAGTTTGTGTCTACGCAGCAGCCGAGCGGACATGACGACCCGTTCGCTGGCGGGTTCGCGCAGACTCAGGGTAGTATGATGCGCGGGAGCAGCGGGTTCTTCGCGATGGGCTACAGCTCACAGTTCGATGTCGAGGGTCACGTCGAGCAGGTGAGCGAGCTGCTCGAGAGGGACGTCGATTTCAATGGGTGGATCCGCGACTTAGGCGAGGAAGGCGAGGGCGAAGGCGAAGATCACGATGCCGACATGCCAGCGGCCACGTCTCAGAGCCAGGAGAATGGTGCGATTGGCGTCGGGGGATACTAGAAGCGCAGGAGCAGGAGCGGCCACCGTGCGTTACACTATTGAATCGGACGCTGTGCTTACAGAGGTTTCTTGCATAATCTAGCTTATGTTGTATGAGGTGTCGGGACGGCGTTGAAACACTATACCATCTCGTTTGCTTACAATAATCTGCACGGAGATACGAGCCTCTTGCAGCGGTCCGACCTCGCTCTGCTCAAGAATCATGTCCGAGAACATCCACCGCCGCTCATATGGTCATACTTTAGATGCTCATCGTTGGTCCCGAGGGGGCTAGGGGCAGCTACTTACCCCGCCACTCTATCCTTGGAACTTCGAATTTCGAGGCACTCATGCTGTGCATCGGTACGCCCACAAACCACTTGTGATACATCATGCTAAATTACTCCCACAGAGTTCTCAGAACGCACGATGGCTAGAAGGGGAAGTCGTCCTTCGCCGAGGTAGGGTGGCATGTCACCGCTGAGGAGATAGCATCCGTTACGTGGTGGTGAGTCAGTATGGTTATCTTGATTTCGTCGAGCTTGGATGACAGACGCAGGATGGCGAACCTCTCGCCACCCACCGCGCAGCGTGTTGCAAATATGGCTCGCCGACGAGGCCTAGGTCGGCCTGCGGCATCAACGCGACTCCGACAAGTCTAGTACCGCGGTGTCAGTCTCCCGGTCAATACACGTATGCCTGAGGGGCGCAAGCCATGTGCCCTCCGCGTTGTCCCAGGGTCAAGTCAAGCACACCCACGATGTGGCTTAAGCTTTGATTTTGATAATAAGTCAATCTGCAGCGGTCCCGCCGGCACCTCCGAGTCCCAACACGCACCCGCCCCCGGAGTTGCGTACGCATCTCAGCGTACGGGCCCACCCATATTCCGATCCGTCGGTCGGGAACTGGAGTCAACCAGCAATCCTGCTTGCAGAGTACTCGAGTACAGGCCGGCTTCCCCGATGTCGTGGTTGAGGCTATTACAAACCTGGGTGTGCGCAGCCCTCCGCCTCGAATCGGCTTTTAACGTGCTAGCCGGAGAAGCCCGGTCGTGACGCTCTTCTGAGATTTGCGTCCGATGTCATGGGCGCAGCTCTCCCTATTGGGCCTGTGTGTGCTCAGGGAGGAACGGTACGTGCCGGAGGGTGTCGGTGCGCTCTGTAACCCCCTGATTTTGATAGCGATGTTGCTGCCACGTGCGGCATGTACATTCATACAGGCTATGTACTAGATCGTCGTCGCGATGACCAACTCCGATGTTATGGAGTGTAGTCCTTGCCCCTGTGATTGCCTGTGTGCGCGACCTGCACAACTGCGGAGCATAAGGCGGGGACCTCGGGCTGCCATCTCAAACGCTCGTATGAAGTTCACCGGATCGCAGAGCCAAACAGCATGATGAGAGCGTAGTTGTGCGCCTACTACGGCGCAGTGCTTACGGACAGAAATTTGAGTCACGCTCCCGGAAACACCGCGCAAGGGCTCGCTAGAAGTAACCTGCAGGGCTCGCAAGACGTGGATCATAAAGCTGTCCGGCGCAACGCCGCCGAACCCATGGCGCGATACGCTCGGCCTAAACTTGAATCCATATTTTCCAGCCCTACAACGACGATCAGACGTAGTCCTGACAGAGCAATTGTGCGCGGGAAGTCTTGCGACCTCACTGAGTAGTGATAAGCGGAGCACCCTGCTACCACTAACCTGCATCGCTGCGGGCGGTCCCATCGACGTTGCCACCACGCTCGATCTGATCGAAAGTGCAACATATAGACAGGTTCAACCATCGGAAAGTTCCCTGTGCAGAAGCAGACGGGCAAATTCTTGACATAGTGGATCGAAGCATGGACGTGGCTCTGCTACAGACGTAGTCGGTGAGTGTTCGAGGGCGTATAGCGCCGAACGACAGCGGAACTTGTAGAATACCTCAGCCGAAGGTTACTCGTTTCCTTGGCTTTGCACTATCATCCGGAGGCCTCCCTCCGGACTCTGTTTGAGTGGCGTCTCCAGGTTGCGTCTGACGGCTTGGACCGGGAGGCATGTGGGCCTTCTTGCGCTCTTTGGCCTTCTCCCTTTTGGCCCGTGCTGCTTGCGCAGCAACTGCGGCCTTCGCGCGCTCCTGCCAGTGGATACGGTGAACATCACGCCAGTTGAGCGGCCTCTCTGCGTATGGGGTATCAAACGCCTACCAGCCTTTCTCTTGATTTCGATGCAGTTGGGCGCTGATGGCCTATATTCGCCCCGGCGGATGCCTGTCCGACACAATCATGAGCCGCTACTGCTGAGGCCGGCATACATGCACGCCCACCTTCGAGTGGTGCATCTTGATCTTCGTCTGGGCCTTTTCTTCCGCGATGTCGGAAACGCTTCGCGCCAGGTCTATGGCAGCATCCTATCAGGGGAACCGTGTGCGTTAGGTGCATCTTCGAGGACATTGGCTGAGGCTGGCCCAACCTTGTCATCCACAAACACTTTCTTTTTGCCTTGCCTGGCCATTCGCAGGGTCAATCAGAGCAGTGCTGCTACGTGCCTCAGATAGCAGGACCGGGTAAGGACATCGTTGTCCTCATCGAAGTCGGAACAGCGCAGCGGGAAAGTAAACCTGTGTGTGGCTGTACCCGTTTCTCCCACGATCCACGTGGGCAATGCCTCCGGACATGGGCAGGCGCACGGGCTGTTTCTCTGCTACGCCGACCTCTGTGCGCGGAGTTACCACACGCCAGTGCTCCCAAGCTTATCCCATACACACAAATCTCCGGGATCTTCATATTTGTTGACCGAAAAGTGTCCGTGCGTTGCCGCCGCGGTCGGTTGGTAAGTGAAACAGCGGGTCCGACTCCGGATGGTCTCACTTCATCGAGAGCAGAAGAAGTACCAGACCTATACCGTGCGCGGATTAACAAGATTTGATCGGAACACGGATGTGTTGACTTGTCCTCGCGAAACGCACACCGAAGTGCTCCTCTGACGGGGGTCTTTCAGTGCTAAATGGGGCGCCGACAGCGGCGGAATACTATGGCCACCGTCGGTGCTGGTCTGACTTCCCCATGCGCAGACCCCTGTCGGTACCCACCATCATCAGATTTTACATCAACTCTACATCTCTGCGAATGTGTGCGAGTGTGGAGGGGCTCCCGGAACTCGCACGACCGAACATACTGATGAACATTATGCCATTCGACCCTCTTCGCTGAACGCCTCCGTGTGACCAGTGCCGATACTTCCTATGAAGCCTGTGGCGTCTTCATGATGTATAAAGACAGAGAGTCACCCGGTGGACCTACAAACCCACCCCCTCAGCGATTCAAAGCTCTCACGTCGCAACACATCTCCCTCCTCGTTCACAATCTCGACAATGTGCTACCTTCGCCAGTGGGTCCCATTCGTTCAGTTGTATATTCGTCGTGTGCTCACCGTCATCCTCCAGAGTCTGCTATGTCTATGAGAGCTGCGGCCATGTGTACCCTATGGTGAGCGACCTGCGCATCGCTTATGTTCTTTGGCTGACGGCTCCGTAGCCCGACCAACAGGTACACACTCCATGCTAAATGTCTGGGTATACTCGACTGAGTTTTCTCCTGCGCAGATTTCGTGCGACAGCCCACGCTGCAAGTTCAGCCCGATGCATCCGAAGAGCTATCACGGTGCGAGCTGCAAGCAGACGTGCAAGCAGTAGTGAGTCTCCTTCCTAATTGAACTTCGAACTTCTGTTGATCCCGATTCTTCGAATCCAGCCGCGGACACCCGCAGCAATATTGTGAGTATCATGGATCAAGATGCCCGCACTTCCCCTGAACTTTACTTTCTTCTGTCAGCTCCCCAGATCGCTGGCTTCTGCCCGGGCTGCGCGAAGTCCCACTGAGCTGGACTTGTGACTTACTAGAATATCATCACGCCCTCAAGGACGTTTCTTGACTTGTACAACGACAAGATAATACTGTACCAATTTCATAATCGCATCATTGTTTTACCAAGTTGCGCAGACAGAGATGTCGGCATATGCCATCCTACCGCAGCCATTCGAAATCCATTGGCGGCTGAAGGAGCAACTGCGATGAACGTCCTATAGGACAGTACCTCTTCCTTCGGACGAAGTCTGCCGTCTGTCAACGAAGACATCCAAGTACGCCCGCGACTGTCCGAGACGGCCGCGATTGCTTACCGCTCACGTCGAAGTTGCTGTGGTCAGGTATTCGTAGGTCCGAAAAATACTCTCCTCAACGTGCGTCTTCCTCCTATGATGACCGTAATGACCGAGTCTGACCCCTATAACAATGATTCACATCAAGCTGTCCGCCACCCACGGCGTTCTATGACCTCCTCCTCCTGGATCGAGGTCAGTGCGTCCTCTGGTGATCTCGGAGGAAGCGGATTATCTGGACCCGTGCGCTTCGAGGGCGGTGCCGATCTCGAAATCAAGAAGCCTGTCTGGCTTCATGAGCCTGTGCATATTCTCGCTTGAGAAGCACACATCCTCCTGGCGATCACCATCCCCGCCCGGAAGTGGCTCTCGAACCGACATGACGGAACCCCTCGAGGGCTCGCTCCGTCTGGCAAATGCGGCTCGCCTTGTCTCCAGACGCATAGGCTCGACATTGCTTCTCGAGGCCTTTTCACTTTCTCTGGACAGGGCACGCACAGTGACGCACAGTGTCTAGTCATCGGAATCGTGCACCGCCTCGCTGCAGACTGCACAGAGGCACCGCACACGGACTCGTCGGTCAGACCGCCTCACGCAACTGACGTCAGAGTGCGAAGGGTCGTCTTCCCGTCATGACTCATGAAGGGCGTCGAGTTGCCCCGTCAGCGTGTGTGCCCGAACAGTAGCGACGAGGGCTCACTTACGGTCGCGCCGGCGCCCCTGCCCCGACTAAATCTGATAGAGCGGCCGCAGCTTCCCTGCGCGCCCGCCTGCACACGTCCGAGAGCGCGAGCTTCAGCCTGTCAGCCGCATCATTTGAGCGCGACTCACTGAGTTGAGGGTGTCGTCACCGTATCCCTGCGGGACGCCACACTCCGAGCTTTCTGCGGACCCACAGCCGGCGGCAATCCAGGCACATATCAAAGGTTCGCAGTTAACGGAGCAAATGATCAGGCCTACAGGGCACTCGTAAAGAGCATCTTCTGCTGCCACGCCACGAGCCCGATAATCACTGCATCTAGGCACTTCCTGGCTTCGGGGTAGAAGATCAGAGCCGCCGGGAAGACGGTCTGCAGCTCTCCTCCTGCGATCTGCTTCGCGGCTGCGCGCGACCAGACGACTTTGCTCCGCTTGCCGGACGTCGTGTCTACGGCGAACATCTGCAAGCATGATCATCCGCTTTAGGATGGATGGATGATGGCCACGACGGGGAGGACTTACCGCGGGCATGTTCGTATCGTCGATGCTGAGCTCGTATCGCGCCTCTGGCATGGACAGGGTGATACTGTGCAATGCCCGATGAAATGATAGGTCAGCGCTCGCCTCTTCGTTGGTTGGTTAGGAGGTGAAAAGAGGCATCACTCACGAGTGCTTCTCCATTCTCAGGCAATCCTTCACGTACGCCGGCGCACCCTTGCCGTAGAGGACCATCAGCATCTCCTGGTCACGCAAAACGTCGCCCGTGAGCGACGTGTCCTTCCCTCCCTTCATCCGCCCCTCCGCATCTTCTTCCTGAACCAGTGTCTTCTCTCCGAAGATGCAAGCACGGTTCAGGGACCCCGCTTTGTCTCCTGTCGCGGCATCCGAGTTGGGATTCTTCTCACATCTGACGTAAGAAGTTGGCGAAAGTCCTCGGAACAGGGTAATGGCACCCTGCGTGAGAGACCGAGTAGAACGGGAAGAGCTTGCATGCCGCAATCTAGATTCGCATGCGGTTGATACAGTGGCAAGGAGGGTATCTTGGTCGAACGCTTCGCTGTCGGTCCCAGCGGTTCCTTTCACGATCCGGGTCTGGGACCCTGCAACATCTGTGAAGAGCGTGTAGTACACCTTGCGGGTGTAAGCGGACGCGACCACAGTTCTGGACGGACGGGCTGCGTCATCGAGAAAGACCAATACGTCGCCCAATTTGGCCTCGAGATCGTCGTGGTTGGTCGGCAAGAGGATCAGAGGGGTTTCTTTATGCGTATCGGTCTGCATCACAGAAGGGATGGAGACAGATGGGTGGAGAGGGAGAGAGGGTCAGGCCCAAGAAGCCTGGGCATGATATCCGGCTGTGCACAGCCTGACCGCGCAGTCGAGGCATGTACTCGTACTAGAGTTCTGTCAGTATATGTGTGCCTGTGAACGATCGATTCAATGTAACCAGTGAAGCGCCAATCACTCACATATTTCACTACGAGCTTGCCTCGATCCGGAGTCTTGCAATATCGGACATAACTCAGATTAAACGTGCATAGGTCTACACTCGTGTGTCGCACAGTGCCTTAAGCCGTCAAGGCGCCCATGTAATAGCCCATTGGACGCCTTACCCCCGACTTTGGATGCGGTGATTTTGCTCGACGATCAGAAGAGAAGTGAGGGCGAGGAAGAAGTAAGGGCGAGATATAGATGCGCGATGCCCTACACTTCCGGCTGCAAAGAGAGAGTTGGCATCTCGGTCATGTCGACTCCATCCACGTCGTGCCGATAAGTACGCCTTCCTTTACCACGCTACAGGGGTCGGCGGGTTCTGCTGACCATAGAGCTGATGATGAGGTCAGCACTGGGACGACGAGAAGGAAATTTAGAAGACCTGTACTGACCGCCATCTCTCGAAGGTTGGTCGGCTTCCAGACTCCCCTATGGCTGGGACGCTGCGAACAGAAGGCGCCAACTCTGATCACATCCCCCACGGGTAAAGCTAAAGATGAAAACAGGAACGACGACGCTGTGAAGGTCTTGCATATGTACTTGATCCACTTCCTAGTCCGCATTGGCGAATCAACGAGGAAAGTCGTCGTATCAGGGAGCACATCGTTGCGCTAGATGCTCGCGAGTATAACCGAAACTGTACCCTCCAGCTTGCGGATCCCCGTGCGCATAAGAAGACCGTCCTGGTGTTCTGATCGTGTACCTCATCTGCGGAGGCGGAGGTCCGCCTTCGCCAGCCTGTTGCGATCAAAGACGAGCTCCGAGTGCGCGAAGCGGTCGGGGAGCTCGGTCGACTTCACGAGTGTGAGCTGCGAGTCCATAGATGTAGTAATCCAGTGTCAAGATGCGTTCGGCGTAGGACGGCTATGCGATGTCCGTGAAGAGGGTTCCGGGACGTGGACAGGATCATGAGGAGGACGTCCTGCACAGCCTACTACTTCTCCCTGGGTAAGGCCGCGGAGGCAGTCCGGGCCAACAGAAACAGAGCCCGTCGTAACTGGCAGCCGACCGGCCAGCCTCGAATGTCCTTCAAATCGATTCGATGTTCTGCAAAACCTGCAGCGAGTGCCCGGTTCTCCGGTGGCCGAGCTGCCTTCAGTGTATCTTAACGCCTTGCAAGGTCCTCCAGTAAAGTTTCATTGTCCTGTCGGGAGCAAGGACCACAGTGACTGGTTAGATTATGTAGTATACTGGGTAGATGTGGAGGAGTGGAGCCTGGAGGTGATGGTGGTAGAAGTGAGAACTGACTGATGACAAGGCAAAGTTACTTACTGACACCGATAAGAATTACGTAATCACGTGGAAGTAGCTACCTATAGTGGTCCTGGACTCCTAGTAGTGCGTCTTGGACGTTGAGATTCAACTGCAACTCGCGATCCCGATTCATCCGCCGGGGAAGCATACTATGTCTAGCTGCAGTCGCTGGGGATCAGCCTGATCCAGTGTCTAATATGCGGGTCTACACTCTTCGCTCTAAGCACCGTCACCATCCTCGCCATAGTCAATTTACAAGGTCGACCCCCAAGCTCTACACTGTCAGCTTTGGCGAGTACCATCTGACTCCTGAACAATGCTGTCAGTACCCTCACGTACGACTTAGTACGGAAATGCCTCATCGTGGCGGCTCCATCCTCATGATTTTTGTTCAGGACGCCGTCGGAACTGCGTGGATACGACTTCTCCGTCTCCGATTCTCACCTGTTTCTCGCATTAAGATCGAAATCGAAGACATCATTTCAAGCTCAAGAACTATTAAATTGAAGCATAACATCACGAATGACAGCAACAGACATCAAGGCTTTGAGTGCGTGGTTTAAAGAGAGATGGGCGCGCAGCCGATAGAAATGAGGCCGCCCTGTCAGGTAATGTGAGGTCAGTACCCACACCCCATCCATCGAGTACAAGAGACACTTACGACGTTGTTGTTCTGGCAGCACACAGCCTGCGACGCGCACGCGTTTCCGCTGCCGAGGCCGACAGCAGAGATGGGCGAGCACCCGAGCCCGAGCTGCGCGGTCACGCCCTGGAGGTCGACGCCGAGGACTGAGAGGAGCGCAGAGCCCGCGGCGGAGTCCGACTATGATCATAGTTACGGTCAGCGTCCGGCTCAACCTGGGGAGAAGGAATTGGGGGACGGGACGTACACTCTCGAGGCTGTTGCAGCACTGCACGGCCCCGGTGCTGCAGCTATCGGTGGCGGCCGCAAGGAGTGCGAAGGAGAGGGCGGAGACGACGGCGAGGCGGGCGAACATGGTGTAGAGGAGTGTGAGCGGGTGGGTGAGTGCTGGTGAGTGCTGGGTAGAGGAGGCAGAGGCAAAGACGAAGGCGAGTGTGCGAGTGTGAGTGCGTCGACTGCTGCTGATCCTCTGTCGCAGGTCGGTGGCCTTATATATGCGCAGGGATGGCCCGTGCGCTGCTGCGGGAGCTCTTCACTCGGTCGAGCCTTCGTATGCAAATTGTCAATGTGAGTGAAGAAGAGAGGTACCCGCCGGCTCGAGGCTCGTCAGAGGCGCAAAGGCGGGGCGCGCGTCGGCTGTCAGGCTCATTGTATCGCTCAGTGATGCTCTCCGTCGTAGCCCGACATCGTCTGGGCTGTCCATTCCATGTATGTGACTGATTTCGTGCCACCGCGACGCGTTGTTCCGTGGGGGACTTGAGCTCAAGCCGCTGATGATCATACTAATGAGCACCGATTTGATCAAGGAACGAGGTTCGACCAAGACCTGTCTCTTTTGCGGTCTCCCTGGACGGCACTGAATAGCGATGTGAGTGAGAGGTCGGTCGGTGAACGGGCCCACAAAGCACCGTGTTGAAGTCGAAGCTATAACTTGTCGAAGTCCTGCCAACTCCAAGCGAAGTTGCTGACCTACCTTTGTTTCCGCTTCCAGTTCATCTGCAATACGCAGACTGTCCAGTACTTCCTAGAGGTCGTCCCCTCCTATGTCTTCGGCTGTCTGGCATTCGCGCCGTGCGGTCGTGCTGGAGAGCAGTGTTCACGGGAGATCGGACCGGAGGCCGGTCGCACCATTTCTGGGAACTTCGTGCGGCGCGACTTAGACTTCTGCCACCATGTCCTCGAGGTTCCTGCAGCCCGTGCATCTCCTCGTTACCGTGACTGCGACCATGCGTATAGTCACTATCGACGACGACGACGAAAGCAGGATGTACGCAATAGGCAAGACTGTGACACTTCCGACGAAGACTTGCCCGAATTGCACCTCCGACATTGCGATTCTGACCGCTCGCCGTGCATTATAAAATGCACAGGGAGGACACTGCTCGCCTCTCTGTGACCATTGTCTGCGTCTGCTTAGCTCGGCCTTTGGTGCCCTCGCACAGTCGACTCTGCTGTCGTGACAGAATGTTCTTCACCAGACTCGCTCGGTTCTTCAAGGCTGCGCCTTGCGAGGCTCCTGCTGTCGCTGAAGATTCGTATTCGGATAAACTGGTGAGTACTACTCATGCACAAACGCCTGCAATAAGCTGACTTCCGTTCAGATTATCGAGGCTATCCAAGTCGTCGTCGACGCGAGCAAGCATGCTCAGGCCGAGGTGGACGTACACGTCCGCATGTGGTTCGGCGAGGACGGGGAGATGGTACAAAGCTCCTGACAGTTATCCCTCTTTCCCCATACTGATCATGACGAGCAGATTGGCTGCCATCTCGAGCAATTGTTCGCCCTGTCCCCAAGTGTGACCCTCGCAGGCTCCCCCGCCACCTGCACAACCCTGGTCCAGCGCATGTCGTCACACGCAGTCGTTGCTCTCAGCAGAAAGTACCTCCCGATCCCTGAATTCAAGCTCGCCGCGGCTGCGCGTGTTCTCGCGGCCCCATCCCGGCAAACCGTGGCGCCGAAGTTGTCGGCGGAGGACTTCCAGATCTTCCAACTCGTCGGCTCAGGCGCACAGGGCACAGTCGCGCTCGCCCTGTACAAGCCAAACGGCCGGTTCTACGGCCTGAAGATGATCTACAAGAAGTCGCTCAGCCCGCGCCAGCTCGCGTTCGCGTTCCAGGAGCAGGCGATCTTGAAGCAGCTCGAGGGCTGCCCGTGGTTCATCCAGCTCCGCGGGAGCTTCGAGGACAGCAAGTACTTGTACTTGGTCACGGTTCGTTCTGGCTTCCCCCCGCGTTGTGCTACCGCTGACTGTGATTGTCCAGGACTTCTACACTGGGGGAGAGCTCAGGAAGAAGATTCACAAGTCTGGAGGACTGCCGGTCTCCCAGGCCAAAAACCTCGCTGCTCAACTGGTGCGTCCTCAGTTATCCTCGTTTGGCTGCAATATGATCACTGGCTCATCGTTCGCATTACCACAGATTCTTGCGATCGACGAGTTGCACAAACGCCGCATCATCCACCGCGACATCAAGCCGGGTAATTTGCTCCTGACGCGCGAAGGCGAACTCGTCGTCAGTGACTTCGGGCTCTCTCGGCCCTTCGGCTTGGCTGCTGAGCAGCAGCCGTGGACCATCCGCAACGAGTGGCGCCTCACCTCCGTTCGGCTGGCCAACCGTGGCGAACGGGACACAGCGGACGTCACGTACCGCAACTGCGGGACGCTTGGGTACATCGCCCCTGAGGCCTGCTGTGGGGGTCCGTACTCGTACTCCGCAGACGTGTTCAGCGTTGGCGCTGTCATCTATGAGATGTTGTCGAACAAGGTACGTGGCTAGATAATCCGTCATGGAGGCGTCGTGCTCACGAGTGGTTCAGCTCCCGTTCGGCATTCAACGTGAAGGGCGCGAGGTACGAGACGTCTATGAGGCGATGATCACCCAGCCAATCGGGCTCAACAACATCGACACTGAAGCGCATGGTCTTCTCCTGATGGTGTGTCTCGTCGCACCTTCTATGTACTCAATCCGAGCTGAAACCTTGTACTACAAGATGCTCGACCCCAACCCAGCTCGTCGGGCTACCCTCGAGCAGGCGAAGGCTCACCCGTGGTTCTCGGATATGTAAGTAGTCTTCCTCCGTCTGGGCATGCCGCAGCAGACTGAAGGCTTCTCCCTTGTAGAGACTGGAAGACGCTCGCTCAGCGCGGTCACTCAGCGCCGCTTAGGCCTTCGCCCGGACTGAAACCAGTAAGCACCATCCGCTCGATGCCCCCATTCGCTGTGCTGATCGTCATACTCAGTTCGACGATAAACACTCGGTGTCATTCGGCACTCCCTATGGGCCTGGCGAGGCCCCGCACTTCTGGTACGACTACTTCTCGCCGAGCCTCCCCACCGAGGTCCCTACAAAGAAGTCCCTTGCTAAGAACCGTGCCGCTCGGAAGACGACGGCCGCTTCCACTGCGCCGCCGCCTAGGACCCGTGAGGTCCCAGCGGCTCTGTCGGCTATGTTCGTGACTCCTGCTCCTTCGCGCGGGCCCTCCCCAGGCTTTCTCGCTCCTTCATTCCGCGCGCCATCTCCTGCCCTCCTCGTCCCCGGGCCAGCCCGACCGTACTCCGCCACGCCTGCTCTCTGCGCGTCTGCGGCTACATCTGCGACCGCGGTCTCCTGGAACGGCGCCTCTGACGTCTGTTCTCCCTCGCCTATCGCATCCGACATCCCGCGCTCTCGTGCGCTGGCGTCGCAGAGCATCGGGTCCATCCTCATCTCTCCCATCCTTGACGGATCCCCTGTCCACTACATCCCCGCAGACAGCGAGCCCGCGTTCCTGTCGGTCGACCTGGCAGGATAAACCTCCTACCCTAGCGCGATGCGTTCCGCATCACCCACTATGATTGACGCACCCTGAACCTGTTGGATACATGCAGGAGCATGTCATCCTTCGCCGCACCAGGCCCTCCGAGCGGTCAACGGTCAAGATCGTCCTCCGGTGCGACGACCGCCCACACCAGATTGATGGCCTGGCTTCAGCTCAAGGGACATCGTATACGGATCGCGCCCCGCGGACGTCCCACGGTCATCGCAGTCCATACCACGTACACTCCCCGGCATCTCACTTTCATCGATGTTCTGCAGCGTCTTCATACTTACGTGCCTGGAGCCGCTAACCACCATTAAAATCGCGATGCTGGCTCATGGTCGTTGAGGTCCTCCGGGACAGTTTTGTGTATCTTCTTTGTGTCTCGTATCTGTTGCTTGGATGTCAATGGAAGGCGACGATACTTATCTTATGCCGTATTTATCATGTGTACTTATATTGGCCGCATACTCACTACCCACTGTCATGATGTGTACGACACAACACATCAGTACTCGCAATGTAACGTTTGTGCATAATAATTCCCGACGATGAGTCCGGAGGCTTGTGAAGCTTTAGTAGCCCCCCCAGAAATAGCGCCGATTGCAAGTAACCACTGGGAGCATATATACGTACCTCCGCCGCATGCCTGACCGCAGTGATGAGCCAGAAGCGCGGTTTCCTTCGCAAGTCGTTGAAGGCGGGAACTTGGCAAAGTTCTCGAAACAAAACAGACACGGTCGACGTCCGTAAGGTACTACCAGGGTTCGAACCTGGGTTCCGGGAAATCCACTCTCGAGGAGAAATCAAAATCCCGAGTGATAACCACTACACTATAGTACCTTATGTACACCGATGCTGTGCTACAATCCCAGCGACACTGTTCCCACTTTCACCTCGTGAACAGAATTCAGCTTGGACTTCAACCACATCCGGGTCGACTTGGGCACAACTGCATGCGACTTCGACTTGTCATGATGGCTATGCGCACGCCTTGCAAGGTAATTGTCTGGACATGGTATCCCTGGCTCTATGTCCTTGACTGACAGATACGTCCGCTGGCACCGCAGGTTCCTCTCCGGCCCTCTGAGATAGCGAAGCGAGCCTTTGGAACCTCGCTACTTCTATCATCCCGGCCCTTTGGTGCTTCTCAAATGCCCCCGGAGATTCAGTTGCGCCCAGCATGCTCAGGANATGCCCCCGGAGATTCAGTTGCGCCCAGCATGCTCAGGAGGCGCAATTCCAATGCAGGTGCTTCGTGCCGAACTGGCTCGCACGAAGACTTTTCGGCGCGCATATTCCTCGTCCGCTGGCACCCAGACCACTGACGGCACCTCTACCGGAGTCCGCACACCGGCCGAGCCGGAGATCGATGAGCCATCACACAACAGGGAGAGGCCCGAGCCCTCGTTGGCCATACGGACCTTAGACCCCACGAGGCTTACTTCGGCAGAGCTCCTCACGATCGACTCAAGCACATCCGTCACGGTCTTCAGCCCCAACGCCGACTCGGACACTCCGGAGTGCAGGCTGTCCTTCTCTAAGCTGACGGTGCGGCATGGCCAGCGTGGCTGGCTCTACTACCACCAACCTCCTTGCGGCCCGCCGCTCGCTGGGGAGGTCCGCTTCCGCATCGCCGCCTCGGAGGACCCCGGCAGCTTTGAGCTTGGTGTTGATGCCGTGACGCGGAGCGGGATCCCATGGTGCATTACCCTTCCGGAGATCGCTGTGGACACATCGTATGCCGCCTTGGGCCACATCCTCACGGCCGTAGACCAGACGGTCTCCAGGAAGTTGATGAACACGACGTCCCAGCTCTCGCGCATACCCAAACGATGCGTACATGCGTTTGGCCAGCCCTTCGAACTCTTCATGGAGGCCGGCACCAGCAGGATCATGTTAGCAGGCAAGCAAGGCCTTGGATTTGCTGAGCTGCAAAACATTGCGATGGCGGGCGTCGTGGCCATACCTGCGGTCAAGTCCGGGCAGGCCGGTAGGAAGTATATCAAGCACAAGCCGTTCCTAGGTAAGTCGGGACTACCGAGGTGCCACCCGTCT